>JAYEAL010000913.1:0-10388 GCA_036419045.1 Scirpophaga incertulas | reverse complement strand
CTACTGATTGACTCAGATACTCACCGGGCACGGCTGCTTCGGTGAGTATCTGTGTTGAATAGGACGGGAGGGATCGACACATTGCTACCACTGCGCATCCGACCTTGACTCGGCCCTAGCACACGCTGGCGGAGTGCCCCGCGTGGGCCTCCGAGCGCCGAGTCTTAGTCACAAAGATCGGGCGAAATCTGTCTCCGCCGGCATTGATTGCGGCAATGCTGGCGGACGAGGGAGGTTGGAGGGCTGTGGCCTCCTTCTGTGAAGCAGTGATGCTCCAGAAGGAGGCCGCAGAGCGGGGTCGGGAGATGGTCGATCCGGCTCGAAGAAGGCGGCGCCGGGCTCGGTAGCACAGCTGCGGCGCCGCCGCGGGTCGTCGGCGGGCGCGAGGAAGTCGCGACTGCTACGGCGACCCGGGATGGACCACGCCCCTTCCGTGGTTTTTAGTGGGTAGGTCTCCCCCTTCTGGGGAGGAGAGCCCCACATAACACCGGCTCGCCACAGCCAGGGTATGCAATTTAATGCATTTTCCTCAGGGGAACAAAAAAAAAGGTACTTAGCTGGGAAAATCTGGAACCAACACAGGCTGATGAACAAGTAAATTCAGAATAAGTTACATCTACATATCTAATTTTGAATAGTAGGTCTGGTTAGTACTTACGCGCCCGTGCAAGATGGCGGATGTGCGGGTGATGGACCTCGACGAGTCCATCGCCCAAGCGGATGTGGCAGCAGCCATATCCGCTGCCGGCGGGTGTTCCCCGGCCGACGTTAAGGTCGGGGAAATACGCGCCGGGCACGCCCGCCTGGGGACCGCCTGGGTCAGGTGTCCGCTCGCGGCCGTCAGGAAACTGACAGCGGGGCGGCTCCAGGTCGGGTGGTCCTCGGTCAAGGTACAGGCACTCGAGGTACGCCCCCAGCAGTGCTTCGGGTGCCTCGAGAGGGGGCACGTTAGGGTTAATTGCCCTAACCGGCAGGTGGATCGGAGCACTCTGTGCTACCGGTGCGGAGAGCCGGGGCATATAGCCTGTCTCTGCACCGCGAGTGCTCCCTCCTGCCCGGTCTGCATGGACCTGGGCAGACCGGCAGGCCACCGAGTGGGCAGCAGGAGGTGCTGCCCACCCAAAAGGAAGAGGGGGGTCGCCCAACCTCCCGCCCCGGCCTCGGGGACGAGCGTAGCGATGGACGTCCAATCTTAACATGGACGTCCAAAGCACAGGGTGCAGGGTGCTCCAGGGCAACCTCAATCACTGCCGCGCGGCACAGGATCTTTTGATCCAAGCGCTCGCGGAGGATGAGGTTGCCCTGGCGGTCATCGCAGAGCCCTACTCTGTCCTGAACCACCCACCTTGGGTGGTTCAGGTTTGGGGACGACCAGGGCTTGGTCGCCATTTATTGGGCGACCGACCGACCGCACTGCACCCTGCTCGCTACGGGGCCGGGTTACGTGGCCGTGGAATGAGGGTCCACGGCCACGATAGGCTGTTACATCTCCCCGAACTGCGGCCTCGCCGCATTCGAGGCATTTCTGGACGGGGTAGCGAACTGCGTTCGCTGTTGCGCTCCCCGTCCAGTCTTCGTCCTGGGTGATTTTAACGCCCACTCGCGAGAGTGGGGCGACACCCGGGACGACGTAAGAGGGGAGACACTCCTGGAGTGGGCGGCGGGACTGGACCTCCGGCTGTTAAACCGGGGTTCGGTCAGCACCTGCGTGCGGTGGCAGGGGGAGTCGATCGTCGACCTGTCATGGGCGACTCCCTCTGCGCACCGCATGGTGTCAGGTTGGAGGGTGGCGGTGGAGGTGGTTACATTCTCCGACCACCGGCACATCGTGTTCGACGTCGTGCCCACCGCCGCCCTTCCCGCACACTCCAGGAGGACAGCCGTCCGCGACGTTGGTCCATCAAGCGGCTGGACCGGGATGCGGCTCTAGCCGCTGCCCACGTCGCGGACTGGGCGGAGGAGGCACGGATTTCCCCCGACCTCGATGTGCATGCGCGGGCCGCCTGGCTCCGGGACACGATGACGTCGATCTGCGACGTCTCCATGCCCCGAGTCAGGCCGCCCCGGCGGCGCTCTGCGTACTGGTGAAACGAGGAGATCGCGCGGCTACGGGTCGTTGTAGTAGCCGCGCACCGCCAGTACCTCAGAGCCCGTCGAAGACGGCGAGCCTCAGTCGACGAAGTCCTGAGCGCCAGAAGCGCGTACGGAGCCGCGGCCAAGACGCCAAGGCGCGGTCCTGGCGCGAGCTGCTGGGGGGACTGGAGAGGGACCCATGGGGGCGCCCGTACCGGATGGTACTGGGCAAGCTCCGACCGTGGGTCCCTCCGCTGACGGAAACCCTGGACCCTCTCGTCGTGGGAAGAGCGGTGGATACGCTCTTTCCGAGGGTCCGGGACCGGGACCGTCCCCCCGCCGCCCCGTCGCCCGGTCCTTGGTCGGATGACCTCCGGGTGACGGAGAGCGAGCTCGCCGGGGCCGTTTCGCGGCTCTCTGCGCGCAACACTGCCCCGGGACCGGATGGGTCCTGGGAAAGGTGCTAGCGCTGGCGCTCAGGGCGTTCGGGAGCATAGTGAGGCAGCTCTTCACGGGCTGTCTCCGCGAGGGCGTGTTTCCCGTCGACTGGAAGTCGGCCAGGTTGGTGCTCCTCAGAAAGGAAAGAAGGACCGGCGACGTTCCATCTTCGTTCCGTCCGATCTGCTTGCTGAACGAGGCGGGGAAACTCTTCGAGAGGGTTATCTCCGCTCGTATCAGCGAGCACTTGTCGCGCGCGGGTCCCGACCTATCGGACTGCCAATTTGGATTCCGACGGGGGCGTGTTCGTTCCCTGTCGGAGTCCGCAGTCCGATGGGGGGGGGGTGGCGTTGGCGGTGTCGGTGTCGTTAGACATCGTTAACGCCTTCGGCACCCTCCCCTGGCAGGCCATTAGGGAGGCGCTCGTATGCCACGAGCTGCCTCCCCACCTGCGGGCAGTGGTCGGGGACTATCTGAGCGACAGGACGATCGGCGTGATGGGACGGGACGGGATGGAAACGTCGAGGAGGGTCGAATGCGGCGTTCCGCAGGGGTCGGTGTTGGGACCCCTGCTATGGAACCTCGCCTTCTGGGGAGGAGAGCCCCACATAACCGCCGGCTCGCCACAGCCGGGGTATGCAATTTAATGCTATTTCCTCAGGGGAACAAAAAAAAAAAAAAGTCTGGTTAGTACGTCTACAGAGGTAAATCAGAGACGGATTGGTAAGTATGTATAATCATGTAAGCTCAGAGGCACATCACAGCTCATATAATGTCCCCACCGAGGAGCACGAGCCTAACCTAACTACGTTAGGGCGATTAGGCCTTAGTCAACCACGCTGGCCCAGTGCGGGTTGGTTGACTACGTACACCTTTGAATCGCTTCGCAGATGTACGCAGGTTTCCTCACGATGTTTTCCTTCACCGTAGGAGCGTCGAATAAATGTACACATATGAAATTCGGAACGAAAAACACATTGGTACACAGTGAGGATTAGACCCCCAAAGATTGGTCCTTCGAGCCGGATTTTTTATCGGGAACCGAGTTGATGTCAATTAAATCTAAATGTCAACTTAAGCTAATGTCAAATGTCAATGAATGCCAAAAAGAATAAATTAAAATGCAAGGCGAGAGTTGTTGTCACGACTTCTAATTGAACACTAAATCAAAACTATGTATAATTTAACCATTACGGCAACAGATCGCAGTTCATTGCACTGATATTTGTAGGTCGCGATCAAAGTGCACAATTGACGCGCCTAATTGACAAAAATATAAAATCTTATAATTGCAATTTGCACTGTACTTTGTACAAAATGCATTGAATCCCAAGGCCATTGCAGTTTAACTTTATAAAAATGACAAAACATCCTGTCTTTTTAAAAAAGTATCCATATCAATCACAACAACCATTTTTGCAGACTACACATGTTCACTCACAAACAATTTAACGCAAACTAAGCTCATCATAATATTATAAGCAGACAACACGTTTAAATATAAGTAGGTACTTACTGGTTAGATGATATAGGTATTATAATATGATAAATTGTATTATAATTTTCATTTAAGTAGTAAAAAGTAAGTACTTACGGTTTGCCAATTTAAGAATCCTTGCACTTCTTTTCATTGTGATTCATATATTATTATAATCACTGTCTATAATAATAATAGACCAAATAAATAACCACTTTTAACGCATTCGCAAATAATTCACTTTGGTGACAAACTTGCATCACGGCCGGTACATGTCTGTTTGTTTACAAACTTAGACACGCGAGCGCGCTGAAGCCCGCCGCCTCGCGGCCCGCGCCATGCGTCCGTCTTGAACCCCGAATAGGCCTCTCAGATACCGTACCTAGTGCCCGCTTAAGGATATATAAGAGACGTAAGATTGTTGTCACAAAAACATGATAAAAACTTTACAAATTAAGTATGATATTCAATGAGGACACGATAAGATCGGTGAACTGAGCTCAAAGTATACGTGATAAATTATACGCTGAACACTAGCTCCCTCCAAATTTCAGTCGGACGATGGCGGAACTATATTATACGCTAAAAGGCATTATAGTGATGGAATTACGTCCATGCCAATTTTTCGCCCTTGCATTCTAATGATCATAAGGGACTCTTGGGCTAAAAATGAGGGTCGATCAATCTTGCGTCCGTATTCCGGACGCACAAAGTCAGTCGGACGCAGCATCATCGGTAAATAGCGCCATGTAGGATGCAACATGTCCTTTATGTATATATATATATATATACATATATATATATATATATGTATATATATATTATATATATATATGTAGAAAATATCGGAAATAAATAATTTTTAATTTCTCGTTTGAAAGTTGTTTACTAAAAAACTTAAGAGTTTTAAAATTCAAGTGTCATATTAATAAAATAATATATTTTTAAAAGTAATATTTACGTATAAAATCTATTAGTAGATGAAGCAGTAACAGCGTTTTTATAAACGCTTAATAATTACGTAATTTATTATTTAATTTATACCCGACGTACTATTTCGAATAGTAATCGTTCTATGGGTGCTCAGAATACGAGATAAATGAAACATTCGAACTTTTCAGTAGAGCGGAGAAATTCGTATACGAATTTTAATATGGAAAAAATTCGATTGCATGAGAATCGTGCCCCAGCTCTTGGTCGAGCCGGCCCCGGGACACATGGCGAATCGCGAAAGCGCACCCCGCTATGTGCCCCGTATGGACGTAGAGAACTCGGGGGGGGTTTTAGTGGGTAGGCTGGTCCTCTATGACCGGAGAGGCACACACACGGCCACGCCTTGCCAGCGCGGTGTCATGGTGCATAAGGACGCATTTCCCGCCCTCAAAAAAAAAATGCTTGCGTGATGGATTCGAGCATTTGCACCTTAGTCATGGTTCTTAATATATATTTCTGTCGAAAATATTTATATATGTATATATGTATGCCTATCAAGCGTACTTAGACTAATTCGTGTAAGTGTAAGAAATATTTATTATCTTTTTTTTATATACCTCAATTTGCAAGAATAATGTAGCTATAGCGACTTATCAAATTCCCAGCAGAAAAATTGTTTATACATAGAAATATTACATTATTATGATTCACTATTCTAATATTGTTGTAGGTATAGCAGTGATGATATGTATGACCTCAGTTAAAGTAACTTGACTTTCGCAAATGGCATTCAAATCTTCCCAATGTCACGTAAAATAAATAAATATTGCATCCAGCTGAGGTCAAAAGTAGAGGTAAAAACGAAGTTCACTTCGCATTTTTATTGAATAAAATGTCATGAGACAATCATGAGACTAAATATGGAAAAACCCAGTAAAACTGCGACATGATAAATATGTATTAATTATTAATAATGATAATATTTTAATAGTAATTTTATCATCATATTATGCTTGTTAGCTGAATTTCAACAAATCTATATTTTTCAGTACCTACAGAAAAATTTGTAAAGCTACTGTACGCATTACGAGTTTAACTTTCAAAGTTAAAAAACAAACTCAAAAAGTTCTAGTAAAGTAGTAAAACTTAATAAATATATCCATGATATAGTAGCTGAAACCATCGAAGTGTGGAATAGGGTTCGATGATTTGTTTATAGTTTACTCCGTTAGATTGATGGCAGTAATTCTGAGTTTGCCTGACTTTTTGCCACCATCTTGCCTCAGTTTGTCGCAGAGCTTGTATATTTGGATACAGTAAATTGTATAATCAGATGGATATGTTATATAATTGTATCTATAACGTGTCATTCGTGTCAATCATTCCGTATAATGGATACACGGCACGAATTAGATCTGCGGTATATTTTTTCTATCACTATAAATGTGCCAATATTTATGATTTAAAATATTAAATATGTTGGTAAAAATATTAATTAAAATTTATCAATGTATTTAGATTTTAACATTAGGAAGAAAATTCAAGTTATAGAATGGTATAATGCGATTAATTTACAATTGACAATAAATTGACAATAAATTTATAGATTTATCTATTGGCTGCTCTGATTTATCGTCATAATTATAATGTTTAATTCATTATTGTATCCCGACAATTAGAGATAAGACTTACCTTAGGGAAACTCTATGCTAGGGTTGTCTGCTTGGATTACTTCATCTTACCTATTTCTGCTACAAAACATTAGTATTCGCGTTGCTGTGTTCCGAATTGTAGAGTGAAAGGCAGTAAAATTACTGGGTACTGTACAACTCGTCTGTTAATTTATGACCACAGTATAGTAGATTGTTAACCGAGGGTGGAAAGAATCAATTCCCGAGGTATTTAGACGAGGTATTTAGGCTATAGTCCGAGAAGGAATTGATTCTTTTACCCGTGTTAAACACTCTACTTTTCACTTCGAATATATGAAGAAAATAAAACATTGGTTGTTTATTTAATCTATTTATTGATAATATATGATAGGTAATATCAGTAGACCATCAGTAGGCAGAACACAATTTGCCTCGTCTTTCATTGAATCTGGTGTCAATATTTCGGAATCGCTTGAACTCATTTTTAAAATTAAAATCTTAACTAGTATAAGAGATTATTTGATTTTTTTCAAATTCCGTCACAGATATATATAATAAATTCACATCCCGCCAATTTATGTCGACTGTTCAAATTTTAAATATGGAACTCACCGCGTGTTTGCTGCGGCTTATTCCGCTGGAAGTAGTTTGCGCTAAGTTGACACAGCTGTTTAGAAACTCACATGGCCGCAGCATTTTTTTTTATAGTTCACAGCTGACAGTTCGTAGCTGACATTCGTAGTTCTATTTTTAAAGTTCATTCCGGCCCTTGGGTGGGAAGTAAATTGTATGAGTTTTTCCCTCCCTATGTCGGGAAGCAGCATTTTCCACCCAATAATCAGATCAAAACAACATAACTTTCCGAGTATGAGAAATGAAAATATCTTTTTGTTATCCATAGGCATTTAATTGTATTTAGAAAATAATTATCATATTAAATCTTAATAACGTAACAATGTAACTGCATTATCTGGCAACTTGAATCAAAATGTGATAGCAGCACAGATGTATAATCTGTCTACTGGTCCATCTTTAAAAAGAGGTCTATTGGCGAATCCATTACGGCTAGCCAGCGGTCGAGAAGTTGCAAGGCATATTTTCAACTCATCTAGAAGGTACAACCGCAGTGCCTCAAAACGAAAGTCTTCAACACGTCCATGTTAGCGCTGAGGACATATCACTGAAACTTTGCCTATTACAATGGCCTTTCCAAAGGAGTTCAAAGTCACTCAAAAAGTAATGGACGGAATGCTCGTATGATGAATGCTCGGAATTTCTCTACGTAATTGAATCAGTGATTATGGAATCCATAGCAAAAATAGGGTTGCCTATATTGTAGGTCTAAGATTTGCGAACCGTAACTAGCACTGGGCAGGGAAATTTCCCGTTGGACTGACGGCGGTTGGGGCTGAAATATCCTTGAGTGGCAGGCATATACACCGGTATACTTATATACCGGTTGGTATACCAACCTTATACTTACCGAAGTATAAGGTTGGTAGGAGTCCCAAACAGTATTCTGGTGATTAGGTGAAGCAAGAAGGCACTGGATGCTAGCAATACAGACCTGATCGGTGTAGAGAATCTAGAAAGGGCTATCTAGAGTAGTTTCTAGACTAATATAATTATTATGCATAATTTGTGTATCTATTCTTTTGTGTATATATTTGTATAATACTGGTTTGTAGTTTTAACAAAGAACAAAAAACTATATATCGACGTATTACATTTTTTATATATTTAAACCTATGAGTACATATATTCCCTTCTGTAAATGAAAAAAGTCTGTTGAATTAAATCAGTTTTTACGCCGCGGAAGCTATTAGTTGCAATAATATTATGGTCTTGTCAACTGAACACAAAAAGTTTTTAAAAAGGTGAAATCCCCAACAAGCACTGACGCAGTTAATTAATATTTGACAAACATTGCTTTTTATTGCTTGTCGCAGCTATGTACGAATCACGTGTTACTTTATGATTTTATGATTTAATGACGCAGGCTTGTTTGGGATTTTTGGTGGGTTGGCAGGAACTATATCACAGTTCCTAACAGACAGCCTTAGAATATAAAATGAGATCTTAATAAATAAACTCCGCTCCACTCCGCCAGCGTGTGCTGGGCCGAGTCGAGGTCGGATGTGCAGTGGTGGCAATGTGTCGATCCCGCCCGTCCTATTCGACACAGATACTCACCGAAGCAGCCGTGCCCGGTGAGTATCACGCCGCGAGGAAGGCTGGTGCGAAGAACCGTGTCGTATGCGAGGTTCCATAGCAGGGGTCCCAACACCGACCCCTGCGGAACGTCCCATCCCGTCCCGTCCCATCACGCCGATCGTTCTGGCGCGCAGATAGTCCTCGACCACGGCCCGCAGGTAGGGAGGCAGCTCGTGGTATACGGGCGCCTCCCTAATGGCCTACCAGGGGAGGATGCCGAAGGTGTTGAACGACACCGCCAACGCCAACGCCCCCCCCCCCGATCGGACTGCGGACTCCGACAGGGAACAAACACGCTGGACGGCGTCCAGCGTTGATCGCCCCCGCCGGAATCCAAATTGGCAGTCCGATAGGTCGGGACCCGCGCGCGACAGGTGCTCGCTGATACGAGCAGAGATAACCCTTTCGAAGAGTTTCCCCGCCTCGTTTAGCAAGCAGATCGGACGGAACGAAGACGGAACGTCGCCGGTCCTTCCCGAGGAGCACCAGCCTGGCCGACTTCCAGTCGACGGGGAACACGCCCTCGTGGAGACAGCTCGTGAAGAGTTGCCTCACCGTGCTCCCGAACACCCTGAGCGCCAGCGCTAGCACATTTCCCGGGACCCCATCCGGTATCCTGGGGCAGTGTTGCGCGCAGAGAGCCGCGAAACGGCGGCGAGCTCTCCGTCACCCGGAGGTCGTCCGACCAAGGGCCGGGCGACGGGGCGGCGGGGGGACTGTCCCGGACCCTCGGGAAGAGCGTATCCACCGCTCTTCCCAATGTAAACCAAACCTACCAATTGCAACAAGTGCTTGGCAGTCATCATTCAAATTATATATACTCGTAGGTAACTAATTTAGATGCAGTAACAAATGCTAATATTCTTCACTTCTTGACTTCACTTACTGTGTTAACCTCGTTTCTATCTTGTGTTCTTTCGTCTTTTGAATGTTCACTTTTATTAGCACGTGTTTTATATACTCTGAGTATAAAACATTTATGAAGATGAGAGAAAGTACTCTGTGTATAAAACATTTATGAAATGAGCTATTTTTTTGTTTTGTGTGGCAGCCGTTATTAATAATGTAGTTAAATAATAATATTTTCTGTTCCACAGCAACAATAATTCAATATTAGGTTCTTTTTCTTATCAAACCCATTTCTTGTCATGTATTTCTTAAATTCTCATGGGTCCGTTCGCATTTAATTTTACAACCTTCTTTTTTGTAACTGAATAATTATAATTAAGATGTACGAGTATCTTGGCCACTGGTAGGTATGTCAGTTAGTAGTTCTTATCTTTGTTCTTTATCAAAAAGTACCTATCTATTGTTTTCAAACTAGTTGTGAATGAGAAATAATTTAATTTGAATGAAAGAACACTTTATGTCTATGATCTTTTACAAAACATTAAAATAAAATAATTAATTAATATAATATAATAAGTTTTATAACTAGTACTAGTAAGTACATAATCTACTACTACGTAAGTACTACTAAATAATCAAATTCATATACAATTTTGTGACAAACTTATTATTGAAAAGGTTTTGTAAAGTTTCTTCTAAATCAAGATTATTAAAAAAGAGTATTTTTTGAAATACTGTCTAATTCGTTCTGA
>JAYEAL010000869.1:0-11346 GCA_036419045.1 Scirpophaga incertulas | reverse complement strand
TTTACATTATTTAATATATTCAGGCAAATTTGCTATTTGTTAATTACTAAGTGTTTATTAAAAGTTTATAATTTGTATTATAAAGCTGAAACATTTGATTGTTTGAACATGCTAATCTTAGAAACTGCTAGTTTTATACCTCTAAGGAGGTGAAACGTTACCAAGTGGCCGAAGCTGCAAGCACAGTTGGTATTATATATTTATTTTTAATCTCATGCTTTATATTTCCAATATAGTTTCATAATTTTAATATATTTTGTGGTAACTTCTGGTTCTGTGCACTGTGCTCTTAGCCCTGAACTTTGAATTGGATGATTCGGGCTCAGGGTCGATCCTGTCATGTAGGGATATGTTTTTCGTATTTCAAATTCTAATATGAGCTGTGATAAAGACTCGTGGGTCACAAACGGGCATTGTCGTTTACTAGCAACAAAGGTAGATGTTCAGGGTTAGTTAGTTTGGTTGGGCTCCACCGCACTTAGCCTCATGATGGGGCCATTGTCGTCCTTCTCCTGCGCCTGCCTCCTTCCTATTCCATCCATCTCAGGTCCTCCCAGAACGCCAGCAGCCTCCGTGGGCTGCTGCATGCTTTTGGCAGGGACGCCGGTGAATGGAGCAGTTTCTCCCGTTGGTCGACCACACTTGCACATTCCATAAGATAAGAACGTGCTGTGGCGTTTCCTCTGCCTCCATGCATCCTCTGCACAAGAGGTATAACATTGGTATAACAGACCAATTGTGTACAGGTGTTTGTTGAAAAGGCAGTGTCCAATTATGGTAGCTATGACCTTTCAGATCTTGTCTCTCTTTAGTTAGATAAGGGAACGGGCAAGCTTCTTGGAAGGAGTACATCCTTTGTTCGCTTGCATCTCTCCTTGGTTATCCATTCTTTTAGGTGTAGTTCTTCTGTTCTCTTGCGCAGCCAGGTTCAGGGTATGTAACGATGAGGCTGACGAGTAGGTGGTGGTCGTTCGCAGCAACTACCTTACCTATTCATAAATAAATAAATAGATGATCAGGGTATGTAATGATGAGGCTGACGAGGTGGTGGTGGTCGTTTGCAGCATCTACCTTACCTTTTCATAAATAAATAAATAGATGATCAGGGTATGTAACGATGAGGCTGACGAGTTGGGGTGGTCGTTTGCAGCATCTACCTTACCTTTTCATAAATAAAAAGATGATCAGGGTATGTAACGATGCGGTTGACGAGGTGATGGAGGTAGTTCGCAGCATCTACCTTACCTTTTCATAAATAAATAAATAGATGATCAGGGTATGTAACGATGAGGCTGACGAGTTGGGGTGGTCGTTTGCAGCATCTACCTTACCTTTTCATAAATAAATAAATAAATGATCAGGGTATGTAACGATGCGGTTGACGAGGTGATGGAGGTAGTTCGCAGCATCTACCTTACCTTTTCATAAATAAATAAATAAATGATCAGGGTATGTAACGATGAGGCTGACGAGTTGGTGGTGGTCGTTCGCAGCATCTACCTGGTGCACGACGAGCTGAAGGACAAGCAGTTCGAGCTGGAGCTGTCGTGGGTGTGCGCGGCGTCGCGCGGGCGGCACGAGGCCGTGAGCCGCGCCGTCGCCGCCGAGGCCGAGGGGCTGGCGCGCCAGGCGCTCGCCGACATCGAGGATTCCGACGAGGGCGATATGTGAACCACCATAAATAAATTTTACATTTAAATGTCTTTCATTTATTCCTTTCTATGCTTGTCCTTGGGGGGCGTTCAAGTATTACGTAACGCAATTTGGGGGGAGGGGGGTCTCGTAAAACGTTACGATGCGTTACAGAGCGAGGCCGAGGGGCTGGGGCTGGCGCGCCAGGCGCTCGCCGACATCGAGGACTCCGACGAGGGCGACATGTGAACCACTATAAATAATTTTTCATTTAAATGTCTTTCATTTATTCCTTTCTATGCTTGTCCTTGGGGTTCAAGTGTTACGTAACGCAATTTAGGGGGAGGATTTTGAGGCAAGATTTTTTTTCTCAAAAGTACATTGATGAAGTGTTAAAAGATTCAGCTCTTGAAACTAATGTCTGTAAGTAGTTGATAGAACATCTTCTAGTGCACTGTTTTTTATATGAGCGTAGGTCGTTTTCCCATTTGTGACATGTTTTGTATATTTTATCGGCAGTCGCAACAATTTTTCCTCTTATAAGAGAAAGGCTAAGAATCTCTGTAGAAGTGGTAAGTCCACCCAGGAGATTGTTTGACTAGGACTGTACCGAAGCGGCTCGTCTCAGCCTGCTTAACAATTAAACTGCATTTAAACCTTAGTCTAATGACCTTATGCTTCTCAAGAGAGAAAGCGGTGCAGAGATGATTCCGAACTGATGCGATGTCCAAACCTTCGAAAAACAATGTATTTCCATTTACCTAAAAGAGTTTACGACTAACTT
The DNA here is from genome assembly GCA_036419045.1 of Scirpophaga incertulas. Classification (NCBI taxonomy): domain Eukaryota; kingdom Metazoa; phylum Arthropoda; class Insecta; order Lepidoptera; family Crambidae; genus Scirpophaga; species Scirpophaga incertulas. The sequence continues at coordinate 8,930 of JAYEAL010000869.1, read as the reverse complement.
TAACTCCTCTGGTTTTGCGGGTGTGTGTAGGCAGTGGTTTGTATAAAAAGATCCACAATGGGTCGAAGTGCGAAGGCTCCCACATAGTGTCACCCCACTCCTAATATGGGCAGCGGTAATCGCTCGAAAACAAACTGCTGTTTTCTGCAAGCACTGGTTTTGCATTGCTGTTTCGGTTTGAATGGTAAGTTTATGATTTTACTTGGTACTGTGTTAATTTATGCAGAAGTTCGCAATATAGGTACACTGGTTCAAGGTTGCAAGTATCCCTGAAATCATAAACTATAATCGACTAACAATTTCAAATGCATAATGTAATAGGTACCACCCAGTCGCCAGAGCGCTTCTTTATGATTCTCTCACCTAAACCCCACCACTCAATCACCCTAACATCTCTATTCCCTTTGAGGTAATATAGTGACAGTATTAGTTCTCTCAGCAGCCAAGCGTATATATTATACATGTCGAGGATAACTAAAACGAATATTCTGAAAAATTATCCGCAAAAGTACGATGAAGTTAATATTCTTTCGCATGAAGAATAATAAAACCAGTCCGTCCAATAAATCTGAACGGCCGAACGTTATAATTTAATTGAAATTATTTTGATTGAAACTGACAAATGAATGAGTTACAATGGTGTTTTATTTAGATTCAGTTAAAAAATATCTTGATGAAGGAGTAATGTTATTGCACTGTCAGTTCATTGAATTGGTTATATCAATGCGTCAGCATCTAAAACTGATTTGCTTTGAACAAAGCAAAATGTGTTGTGCTTTCTTTCTGGCACATAAAAGTTTAAATTTACGGACTAGATGGCGTTGGCGATTTATTAAAGGCGGTGACGTTACGTACAGTGTAGCACTATAAAATCTGTGAATTTGTGGTGCTCGTCCCACAAGGTCTAAAGACCGACGATTGGTGAAGTATTTTTGCTGTCCGTTATTCCGCTTTATTGCGGTTACGCGGATATTATCCTCTCCTCTTCTTTAAATCGTAACGGTGTCTATGCCTAGAGAGAAGATACGTAACTTCTTTAGGTACTTCGTGGGAGCTAAATTAAGCCGAAAATTGGGATACAAGTTCACCCTGGAACTCCTGGAAGACGTATTATCGGGAATAACTCAGAACTATTATAGATAATACATAGAATAAGGATGATAATGAAACAAGTTATGGTAAATAAGGATTTATTCTATAATTGAAGGGACAAAATAAATGGCCAAAAAATGTTGTTCAAACAGGCGCTTTCTGTATGGTACCTACATCCTTTCGAGAAGGGTCTAAACTCAGACATTTTGGTGCGTGGAAACGTCGTCAAAAATCGGGAATAAATAGAGTTCCCCTCTCCCGACACGGATTACGACGGGGAACATACATTAAAGCGGACGACTGTCGGAAGTACCACAGAAGGCTCCTGAAGACCCTGCCTGGCCGACCGAACAGAACAAATACTGGCGTTTCATTTCTTCCTGGACCAACCCTTCGCAGTTCGGGTCCTTCTCAATCCGGCAATAGTTAAAGTGTGCCGTCACGCACATAGCGTGTTACATTTTTGTAATCACAATGCACCACGTTTAAGGAAAACCTTAAGGGCTTAATAAAAAATATATAGTTAGGTATGTACGATATAGGGTTATTGTGACGTAGAGAATATTATTTTTTCTTTATATTAATTAACAATTTTATAACACAAATATGAATTGGCGTCAATTGATAAGGAACGACCTAGACCAGAGGTTCCCAAACCCTTTCCCATATTTTTCGGTTTTAGGTAGACCCCCATTTACCTGATATTGAATGCTATATCCATACAATGTAAAAAAATATAAACATATATTTTTTTTATTTCATAAGTACTTTTATAAATAACTAGCTTTTGCCCGCGACTTCGTCCGCGTGGAATAGTGACTTCCGGCAGATTTTGGTTTTTCCCACATAGTTCCCGTTCTTGCGGGATTTTCGGAATGGTCGAGTTTCCGCAGAATTTTTAGTATTATTATGTTGATACAACTTAAACAAATTATTTCGACCAAATTTGGTACCATAAAAACGGTCATTGTGACTAAACCTTAAAAGATGACATATGCCGTCGCGGACTTTTTTTTAGATCATGTATAGAGGAATAATTCTTTCATACATATTTTTTGTGTATCTTGAACCGTTTTCGCAGCGCACGCAAAGAAAGCCTTCAAAAATGAATAATTTTCCCCGTTTTTTACACATTTACCGCTCTGTCTTTGCTCCTATTGGTCATAGCGTAATGTTATTTAGCCTATAGCCTTCCTCGATAAATGGACTATCCAACAAAAAAGAATTATTCAAATCGCACCAGTAGTTTCGGAGATTAGCGCGTTCAAACAAACAAACAAACAAACTCTTCAGCTTTATTATATTAGTATTAGATTTATATATATATAGTATAGATAGATGTATATGTCTTTATGTTAGATGATAGTATAGTGCAAATAAATAGGTACTATTAATGTTTGTTGAGATCCATTATCGTGGACCCCAATTTTCATTGCATAGACTGCAAAACATAGTAAACATATTTGGACTAATAGGTGACAAGTAGAGATGGGGAATATTCGGTAAATATTCGGTATTCGGCATATTCGGTAACTCTTTCAATGTTCGTATTCAGTCGAATAGTTCGGTTACATTTGCCGAATAATTACGAATAAACAAAGTAAATAACGAGTATAGATTGTTTCGTAATTTGTCGATTTGACATCCTATACCAGCATTCTCAGTTAAGCAACTAACACAAAAAATATAAATATGCGTCAAAATGTAAATATAATATTATTATATATAATAAATATTTTGCAATAAACCGTAGCTTAAGTAGAAAAACCAAAATTGTTTTATTAATCATTAACCAGCTTTAGCATTGCATGCTCTAAATGATAGGAACATTAGGATTAGGAACGATAGGTAACGTAAGTAACTATTAAAATAATAATTCTAAAGTTTAAACTCAACATCAGTTTTAAACATATAATCTAAATTACTACGAGTAACAGTCTTTCAATAAAGAAATAAATTAAATAAAAAGTGGTGTTTCTTCTTTCACTAAAATAAAACATAATCTCTTTTTTAATCGACGGAAAAGAATTTAAAATATTTAAATTGAAAAAGCTACCAAAAGTTTAGTCCTATTTATTTATAATTATAATTTAATCAGGCATAAGAGTTTTTTTCATAAACATTCCCAGCTTTCGAGAAAAGTCGTTCACTATAGGTACACTAAAGACCCAGGCGCTGCCAAGTATATTTTAGCTATGATTGACATTAAGTGATATTTTATTTTATTTTGTCCCTCCATTCAAAAGGACTTTTATATGCTGTAGAAGGTTCTCTGTAAATATTTGTCCAGTTCAGTTGCAACAGGACTTTTTAAATTATCGGTCGATATCGCTGGTAGCTTTGTTCAGGCAACTTCTTCAAAAAAGCTCCAAAAGTCTGCATGAGTAGAATTTGAAACAGTCTGAGCCACCCGATTTTGTCATCGTCTTCGTCAGTACTTCATCATCACCGTTTCTCAATGCCTCGGCTAAAAATGGCTGAGTGAGAACCTGTGTAAACCTGTTTATACAGGTTCGCGCGAACCGAATATCGGTTCTGTAAGAGCTGAACCGAATGTTCGGCCGAATATTCGTATTCGGCCCATCTCTAGTGACAGGTTAAAAGGTCAGGTCAAGAGCAGCCGTAACCGACAAGAGTGTATGAAATTTGAGGAAGATAGAAAGAAAGTATGTTTGGATCGTAGGCGGTGAGTGAAAGGGGTGTGAGTATATGAATATTATAATTAACAAGTGATAAAAATTGTATTAAGGAGATGTTCCATTTTTGTATTGAGGCTGGGCTACTCTCAGCCTACAGTATATAAAATAATTTTTTATGGAAAGAACAAAAAATAAGGAACCTTTACCCGCAAGATGATATTTTTATAAAACCTGCAAAACATAGTAAAAAAAAGAAAAGATTTTGAAGTAAGATCAATAAAACAGCAACCCAAAGCTTTTTTTACACGCTTTTTATTATTACACGCTTTTTACACGCTTTCTATAGAGTTGACTTGTTTGTAAATCTGGGTGGAATTTTCGTTTCAATTTTTCGAGCACTTCCTCTTATCCGAATTAAATGAACTTTGCATACAAGCTTGGTTCCGGTGACAATACACGACTAGCTAAGAAACGTCATTACAAATCCAATATGGCGGCCTCCCCAAGATGGCGGACAGGCTGTTTGAAATCCACCCCCACGATATGGATATCAAATGAAAGGGTTTTCTGTCAGTAACACGAAAAAAATAGTCTCGTGACTCAAATCCAACATGGTGGACATCCAAGATGGAGGATTGGCTATTTGAAATGCACCCCCATGATATGGGTATCAAATGAAAGGGTTTGCTGTCAGAAATACGAACAAGTTAGTCACGTGACTTAAATCCAACATAGCAGACATCCAAGATGGCGGATTGGCTATTTGAAATGCACCCCCATGATATGGTATCAAATGAAAGGGTTTGCTGTCAGGAATACGAACAAGTTAGTCACGTGACTTAAATCCAACACGGCGGACATCCAAGATGGCGGATTGGCTATTTGAAATGCACCCCCATGATATGGGTATCAAATGAAAGGGTTTTCTGTCAGTAACACGAAAAAAATAGTCTCGTGACTCAAATCCAACATGGTGGACATCCAAGATGGAGGATTGGCTATTTGAAATGCACCCCCATGATATGGGTATCAAATGAAAGGGTTTGCTGTCAGAAATACGAACAAGTTAGTCACGTGACTTAAATCCAACATAGCAGACATCCAAGATGGCGGATTGGCTATTTGAAATGCACCCCCATGATATGGGTATCAAATGAAAGGGTTTGCTGTCAGGATACGAACAAGATAGTCACGTGACTTAAATCCAACACGGCGGACATCCAAGATGGCGGATTGGCTATTTGAAATGTACCCCCATGATATGGGTATCAAATGAAAGGGTTTGCTGTCAGGAATACGAACAAGTTAGTCACGTGACTTAAATCCAACACGGCGGACATCCAAGATGGCGGATTGGCTATTTGAAATGCACCCCCATGATATGGGTATCAAATAAAAGGGTTTGCTGTCAGGAAAACGAACAAGTTAGTCACGTGACTTAAATCCAAAACGGCGGACATCCAAGATGGCGGATTGGCTATTTCAAATGCACCCCCATGATATGGGTTAGCTGTTGTTACCAGGTTTTCCCGTGGAGAGGTATTTTACAGCGGTAAAAAGTATCCTATGTAGATGCGAAAAGTCGATTCCATACGTGGAAATTGGGGTATACACCAGGTTAATAATACACAAGAAAATTAATAATACACGGGAAATACTCTAGGTTTGAATATATGAAAACTCCATAGAGAGGCGGATAGGTGTTACTTGATGTGGTTGTGGAACGGGTTCGAACGCTTTAAGCCATTCGCTGATTGGCGTCGAACATCAAACTCATCATCATCCACCAAATGACCGCATAAAAAATTTATAATGCATATGCATACAGCTTCATGAAGACGCTTCAATTCTATTGATCATTGCAAAAATCATCGAATAAGTAAGTCAATGAATTTTAATTGCTTCAATAGAAGTGTACTAATCAACTTTTACTCTATTAATTAGACAGGTGGTTGCTCTACATCACATTTTTTTACAGTCAAGACTAAAAAGTAGGAAAATAAAACACCTTTTAAAAAAATTTTAAAAACACGCTTTCAAAAAAACCAGTAAAAACTGCAAACTAAAAAGTAAGAAAATAAAAAAAGTTAAAAACTGAAGACTTTAAAACCTTACAAATTTTGCGCACTAAAAAGTAGGAAAATAATTTTTGACACCCTCCAGAATCCAAAATTGTTTAGACTAAAAAGAAAGCGTGGGGCCTCATCATACTTCTTAATCATACTGTCGTAACATCTTTAATTTGTTAAATTATAATTTATTTTATTAATTATAATTTATTATATTAAGTCTACTGAAGTCTACGTATTTGAACTTTTATTCGCTATACACCTTACTCGAACTAGTTATGGATGGTTAACAACGTATATATTATTTTATTAAAAAGTTTGTGTCCTCTGTTATCTTTACTAGTTGTTTTAGTTTTTTGGAAGGAAAATTACATACTTTTGTAGTATTTATACTTAGAAATATTTCATTTGAAAATTCGGTGACCAAATTTAAATCTTTCTATTTCATTTTGATATATTAATGTATATTGAAATAATTGCATGACTTGCGCTTACATGAGCCAATTGCAGATATACATTAGAAGATTCGTGATGTAACTTGCATGAGTAACAAAGATTTTTTGTGCTACTTTGCGTATTAAAGTCGGTTTTGTTAATATTTTTCTCTCAGCCTACATCACTTATTTTTGTGTCATCACAATTATTAGAATCAACTACTTTAGAAATACTGAAAGATATGGTTGGTGAAAGGGGTGTGAGTATATGAATTATTATAATTAACAAGTGATAAAAATTGTATTAAAGGAGATGTTCCATTTTTGTATTGAGGCTGGGCTACTCTCAGCCTACAGTAATAAAATCATATTTTATGGAATGAACAAAAAATAAGGAACCTTTACCCGTAAGAAGATATTTTTATAAAACCTGCAAAACATAGTAAAAAAAAGACAAGATTTTGAAGTTAAGATCAATAAAACAGCAACCCAAAGCTTTTTTTATATTGGCAACTTCGATTTTGATTGTCACAATGAGTGACATGACCGATGTCAAAACATGACATTACGATGATAGGAGGTACTCTCATTATTTATTAAAAATGCAAAGGAACTACCCAATACAGCCAGCATTTACAGTTTCCTTTTCAGGAATAAATCTGCAGTAAGAGCATATATTTACTATCAGATTTATTAATAGTTTCGGAAAAATAGGTAATATAAATAGCTTGACGCCTTCATTAAAACCTATAAATATAAAAAAAAACCTTTATGACAGAAACCAATATTCGAGACTTTAAATATTATTTTTTAAAAGTTCTCAGGTTTTTATATGTTTTTCTTTTGGAAACTTTGTTCTTAGAGGGGATCTATCAGAAAAACATCACACAACGTCTCCTTTATTTTCTTTTTATATTATTTTGATGCGAATTACAGAATGCTCCCTAATAACTTGAGGCGGAAAATTTGCAATATGAAAAGAAATATATACCTTTATCTACTCAAAGATGAACACATTTGTAACAAGCGATTAAACTTATATTCCCAAAGATGGGGTCGTATATTCATGTCCTCCAAACAAGCATCATCTATCAAAGTCGACTGATTTCCTATAGACACCTTCCATTTTCATCGTCAAACCCTGGTTATCAATGTCGCAGCAAACTACGTAAAACGAGTCCAAACTCGATAAGGCTGTGACGTTTAACTGCTGGGTTCTATGACAAATTATGTGTACTCTTTTTTTAATTTGTTACACTCTTTTAATATTTGTTTGTGATCGAAGACAGTAATAGCTGACTAGCTATTTTAGGCGCGTGGCTGGTATCATTAATTTCATTTGAGTTCATTTCGTTATAATAAATATATATGATATTGTTTGGGAACCTCTGTTCTGAAACCGAGATACAAATAGAATAAAAACCCAAATTCATGATAATTCATCATTTATTCGTATTGTCCAGTTTGTGTTACCTCACAATATTTGCAGACATTACTAGAGCAATACAAACTTCACGGCCGATATTTTAAGTGACTCGCGTATTTATAAAATGTACAATATAATCTCATTCGTTTTTCACTTAGTTTTATATTTACAAAATAAGAATCCGATAAAATTGTATACAATATCTATACTTTGTTTAGATTAGATTAGATTCATATAATACATAAAAAATTATACGGGCAAACAATATTTACATGATCAGGTCATATTGTGAAAGTTTACTTTCGGCATAACTAACATTAATTTTTTCTTCTCTTCTGTTACTCTTGGTGCTGCCTGCTACTCGGGGTATAACTGCAAAGAGAAATAAAGCTATTAACTATCATCGGCTTACGAAGTCCAATTTATTTGGAAAAATCGGGTGGGGCTGTGCGGGGCACACGGCCGTTGGTTTTAACGTGAAACGTCCATGTTAGGGAATCACATTTAAAGTAAAAGATTGAAATAAATATAAAAAACTCCATGTCACAACAGCGAGCTGACTATATAAGTGAAATATTCACACCACATCTTTGTTTCTAAGACTAATAGTTATTAATTATTCAGGTACGATGATATAGAACCTTTTCGTTACGGTCCACTTTTTAACCCTGGTACCCGTATGTTTCGGCGCGATTTTAAAGACGTTTCACGTCAAAAAAGAATTAATCTAATTCAAGTACCAGGCGAACATATCAGTACAAGAGGTGTGTTAATAATGAATCCTATATTTTAATGACTCGTGCCAATCGCAGACTTCGCAAATCGCGACAATCTTTTGGCGACCCCCTAATCAATGAACGCAGGAACTTCAAGACCTGTTTGCATCTCTTGCCATCCCTTCTCGGTAACCTTCTGCTTCGCCACGAGTAGGTTTCCTTCAATGTAGGCTGAAGCCATTTATGTGTACCGTGCTCTTGTAGCGCAAATAATCTCTTTCATAGGGCAGCGTTGACTGCGCCTCTCTTGAGGTGCGGTCTTCCTTCTCACGTCAATCCGCAGGGTCATTAGGACAACGGCTCAGGCTTAGTTTAGTCGGTAGGTTCTTTCGAGTCGCATCCTGGCCGACATGTACGCGGCGACGTATGCGTCGCGCGTGTCGGCCGGGGGGGCGATGGGGGGAGCGCCCTGGAACCCGCGCACGAAGTGCCTAAGCGGGAGTGGCACCGACGGATTGTGGCGGCCTGGCGTGCGCAGCTCGAATTACGGATCT
>JAYEAL010001201.1:0-14101 GCA_036419045.1 Scirpophaga incertulas | reverse complement strand
GGTTTATGGCGCGAAGGTTTTATTGCGCTTTCCGTGGGACTATTCGTTTTTCCGAGATAAAAAATACCGCAAAACCTGTGCAGTAGTTTTTGAGCGAAGCCTTTATTGCGCGTCCGTGGGATCTGTCGATTTTTCCGGGATAAAAAGTAGCCAATGTTACTCTTCATCCCTTCACCTATCTCCACGTAAAAAATCACGTCAATTCGTCGCTCCGTTTTGCCGTGAAAGACGGACAAACAGACAGACACACTTTCCCATTTATAATATTAGTATGGATTTCTGGCACATTAGAATATATCTTTCCAATTACTTTGCTTCAATAATGTCTTGCGAATTGTTTCGTCATATACAATCTACTTAATACCAAATTCAAATGGGAAAACTTCATCAATCAATCAATCAATACATAGTATAAAACAAAGTCGCTTTCGCTGTATGTCCGTATGTATGCTTAGATCTTTAAAACTACGCAACGGATTTTGACGCGGTTTTTTTTAATAGATAGAGTGATTCTTAAGGAAGGTTTGTATGTATAATAAATGCATAATATAGTAGAGAAACACTGATAAATTTAAAGGTTTTTAATGTGATGTCGTAAATAAGCACGTTTTTTTGCGCTTATATTGCAAACGCTGGCTGAACCCTACGAGATAGACCAAAATAATGTACTACAGTATTGTACAACTTACAAAAATCCACAAAAAAGTCCGCGATGGTATATGTCTATCTCTTAGGGATAACCCACCATAACATCTTTAGAAGAGGGGCTTTCCTTTTTGATAGGCCGCAAGCGTTCCAGTGTACTATGGTTAGGAGCTTTTCCATATTGATATTAGTTGGAAAAGCCCTCTGGTCAGTACGCTGATTATGTAGCTGATATTGGCTCCCCGCTGGAGGTCTTGAGTAACTTTCTGCAGGACGCCTATCAGTACATCGCGTATGGTATCATATGCTGATCTCTCCGACTCCGGCTTCGCCTTCGTCCCTTGTTGTAGGGCAGCGACCACCGGCTCATTGGTCAGCGTTGTATTGGCAATCTTGTCTCTGTGTGTGTCCGCTGGTGTTATTGCGGCTGTTACGTCTGTTGTGGTGACAGGCGTTACACGGGATTCGGTTTCTACCCTTACTGTTTTCTGTTGTTTTGACGTGAAACGTCTTTAAAATCGCGCCGAAACATACGGGTACCAGGTTTAAAAAGTGGACCGTAACGAAAAGGTCTATATCATCGTACCTTAATAATTAAAAAACTATTAGTTTGAGAAACAAAAATGTGGTGTGAATATTTCACTTATATAGTCAGCTCGCTGTTTTGACATTGAATTCGTGTAGGGGTCGAGCGGGGCGGCGGGGGAGGGATACCGCGTTAACTTTGCGAAACCGGCGCTCTCGCTTGTTTCTATTCAGTGTTACTCGTGACTCCGACTTTATAGCGCGGTGATTCTTTCGCGTGTTTGTTAAGTTTATTTAAACTGATTGATTTATCCAAAAATTAGTGTAATTTGGACAGTATTTATATTTAAAATAACCAAAAAGTGATCGTAAATATATAAACATTTGCTATGTCGGCCTCAGCTCGTGCAAGAGCCAGCCACAAATATAAATCACGGCTATCATTAGAAAGAGGGGGCTATGGGCCACACACAGGTACCCCAATGTCCGGCGCCGAGCGAGCGAGATGGTTTCGGGAACGTCGCAAAGCCGCTGCCGAAAAAAGCGATTCGCTAACATAGACGTTTCACGTTAAAACCAACGGCCGTGTGCCCCGGCACAGCCTCACCCGATTTTTGTTTTTGTTTTCGGGCTTTGCTACTGCCGTAGATGTTGTGGTAGTAGCTTCCGGTCGCTGCGCGTTGGTGTTGACTTCGGGGGCTGCACTTTCCACTTTCTTGCCTCTGCCCTTGCCTCCGCGCCTTCGTTTTGATCTAGGCGCTGGTGCTGCGGGGGTATTGGCAGCGGCCATCAGTGATTGCCCAGCGGTGGGCTCGTCCTGCCCTACTTCTCTCCGTTCGGGGGCGCGGGTGTCCTGGTAGGTCCGCGCAACCGTCCCAGCTTTACGGTTGCGCGCCTCCTTTATAAATACAGGGCAGCTTGTGTTGTTCGCGGCGTGTGGGCCACCACAGTTCGCGCATGTCGCCGGTTGTTCACGTGGGCGTGGGCAGTCCCTCGCCGCATGTTCCTCGCCGCAGATGACACAGACATGCCGCCTGTGGCAATTCGCGGACGAGTGGCGGAAGGACTGGCACCTGTGACACTGTGCTGGCCCTTTCTTTCCCCTCCAGGCTTCGATTTGGACTCCCGGGAAGTCCAGCAGCATCTGGACTTCGTAAATGGCCGGGATGATGTTAGGCGTCCGTCGTCCGGGATGTGTGTTCCACAAAGAACACACATCCCGGTCTGCCTTGTCTCGCTTTTATCTTCTTCACATAGTGGGGCTGAAAGTCGAGTTCTTCCAGCCCTTGGTGAATTTCTTCCGGGAGGGTGTTCTCCGGTAGGCCTCTTACCGCTACTTTAACATTACGCTCATCCTGTGGAGCGTAGGAGAACCAGGAGAGTGGCTCCGTTTTCTCCAGCTCGATGAGATAGCGTTGAATCTCCCGGTATTCTGTGTCGGTCGTGGGCATGAATCTGATGCCTGAGCCGAGTGGTCGCGCGTTTATTGGACCTCCTATTTTTTCTTTTAAGTTTTTAGAGTGGGTAGACCAGTTATTAAGCCTCTCCACAATAATTGGTGGGTATTTTTGGGCTTCCTTTTGTTTTGGTTGCTGCTGGGTAGTTGTGATTTCTTTTTTCGTTGTCCCATCTTCGGCGGTGTTCTTGTTTTTATTTTTCTCAGCTATGCGGGTAGTTTTCGCTTGGTCCGCATGGCTAGTAGAGGGCTGCAGATATGTTTGTGCCGCTAGCGAGGCCGGGGAGGGGTCCGTCTTCGGTCTTGTGGTTGGCTTCTGATGGTCTGACTTGTCTGAGTCTCCCTCTTTTCGGGCTCGTTTTGGCGTTCTTGGAATTTCGGTTGCTGTTAGTGATGTTATGCTGCTGGTGAATGGAGTCGGGGCGCTCGGTTCATAGCCGGGGGTCGGCGTTGAGACCAGCGCTCGGGGCTCGCTTAGTGGCGGTCCTAGTGAGGAGCGGGAGTCGCTTCTCTTCGGCGTGGGGTCCGTCGAGCGGTTCGATCTCATCGAGCGCTCCGACTGTCGGCTTCTTGACCGGTGATCTTGGCGGTTCTGGCGGCGAGATGGGCTGCTTCCGGGCTGGGATGGTGGTCACCGGTGTCATTGGGGTGTTGTGGGGTACCCCCGGTGGCGTTGGTGTAGGGTTTGTGGCTACCGACCTTCCACTTGAAAGTGTTGTGGTAGTACTCCTTCCCGCCGCTAGATGGGGTACTTGCGGTCTTTTGGCTTGCACTTGGGTTTTCAAGGGTCCGGTTTTTCCTCTGCTGACGTGGGACTAAAACCCCCCGAGTTCTATAGGCCCATGCGGGGCACATGGCGAGGTGCGCTTTCGCGATTCTATTGCCATAATCTTTCGGCACCTGTGAAACAAAAAAAGAATTTAAGATGCTTTATGTAAAAATATACTGTTACTGAATTATTATTAGAAAATAAAAAAATATTATCCGTTACCCTAGATCCCCAAGGATATAACACAAGCCTTCAGAGCTTACTTTGGGCTTGGAGTTGGTGTAAGTGTAGGAAATATTTATTTATTTCTACAAAACATTATATATTAATATATATATATAATATATATATGATAACTAAGGAAACTTTGACGTGAGCTGATGAGAAAAAGCAACTTTAGACATTGCATGAGTCAAATACAAATAATTTGCATGAACAATTAGGTGTAAAAATGTTGTTTTCCCGATGGATACCGCATTCGCTCCGTGAAGAGCGAAAAGCGTCTCGCGTTGCTTGGTGCGTCAGAACTCTCGAAAGATTCCACGCAGGATCCTCAACTGCTGTATACAACATCGTATCAGATGACGAATCCTGCATATATGCGTGCGAATCCGAAACAAGCAACCAGTCACGAGGATGGGTGTCCGAAAATGAGTTAAAGCCGACAAAAAAGTGTTGCAAAAAAAATGGTGGTGACATTTGTCTCCAACACCGGCCATGTTGTGACTATTCCTCTTCGAGGGACAAATAACGGTTAATGCAGAATGGTATGCTAGCATTTGTTTGCCACAGGTCGTTTCTGATCTCCGTAAAGAGAACTGCAGCCGCCGCATCATCCTCCGTTACAACAATGCGAGTTTTCACACCGCGCACCCAACAAAAGAGTTTTTGGAGCAAGATCACCTAGAATTATTAGACCATACTTTCCCTAAAATAAATAATAAATTACTTAATACTTACCGCATATCAATTCAATCATGCATTTAAGTCCGAATGCCAAAATAATCCCCGTCAACAGGTAGAAGCACAGTTGCGATATGATGTCGAAACCGAGGGCTTGTAGATAGGAGTGCAATGTCTGCGGTCCGTATTCCTGGTTGGGTAGTAATTCATTACATAATGTCAATGTTTTACAAGAAATATGTTGGTAAAGTGCTTACAATCTAAGAAACCTCTTACGATTTGTCAAAACCTCCTGAGTCATAGTCATAATGTATCTGTCAAAACTGTGACTTATGACTTAACAACTAAAAGGATTACACATAACATTACATAACTATCGATTACGAGTATGTCATTTCATTAACACCACACTGGACGTTTTGCACCATTAAGTAGATTAGATAGACTATTCATAGAGCCATGTTTGGTAACAACATTATTTATAATATTGTATTATTTTTACATGTGTATATAAACATACACTGTGTGATTGTATTAGGTATGATTGTATCTTACATTATATTGTATTAGAGGAGATAAAAAATAGACCTTCAGAGTTTCTTGCCTGTTCTTCTCGAGAAGGCTCTCCCAATTTCCGAACAGGTGTAGAGTTAATATTTTTAGTCATGTCAATCTTGCTTGCAATGACAAAAGATGAAAATTATGTAAGTCATATTGTTATATGACATCGAATTATTACATTATATTATTACATCTATATAAAATATAATATAATCCGCCTTAAAATGTAAATATTTATTTTAAATCGAAATAATGGTTTCAAATCTATTACCTTGCAGAATCCATCTCCATGTCTTTCCCTCCAATATTTGTATTGTAACTTGGAGAGTGTCCCCTCTTTTTTCAGGTGCATTATCGCTCTGTTAATCGAGTAGCGGTACGGTGAATCTATAAAAATAATTTTATGAAATTACTATCTCAAGACTACAAGAGGTTTACCTCTTCTTATTTGATCTGCTGCCATTAGAATCCTTTCCTTTAACACGTCTACATACTCAATTGGGTGGCTTTCGTCGTATACTATGGTTTTCATGTGCCCCCATACATAAAAATCCATGGGGGTCAGGTCTGGGCTTAAATATGAATACTCAATACTCAATACTTTATTGCAATCCATCGGTACAAATATGTTAATATAAATAAATGAGCATCTCTATGGACCCTGTCGGGCACAGCAATATTGGAAAGAACAAATGTTTTATTCTCATTATTAATTTAATATTAAGTATTATATTAATTATTTATTCTATTATTTATGTAATATTTTCAAATTATTATTCTTATATTATTATTATTATTATTATTATTATTATTTATTTATTGATTTTAGATTTCAGATAAAATTTGTATTTTGAGATGATTTAGTTTCAATTTTATTTATTGTTTTTGATATTCAATAGTTTTGTCTTCTAAATATTCAGATATTTTATAATAGCACTTCTCAGTGAGTAATTTTTTAAAATCATTTATAAAATGTTTGTCATCACTGATATTTTTTAACGAGTCGGGTAACTTATTGAAAATTTTTATGGACATGACCAATGGGCTGGAAGAGTGGTGTTTCATTAGGGATTGTGGTAACATTAATTTGTTTCTATGTCTAAGAGGTCTATTTCTTTAAATCTGAATAACAATTTGTTATGAGGATGTTTCCTTATATAAAATCCGCCTATATATCTTGTAATGTGGTCACCTGTGGAATTCTTATCTTTATCATAATTCAACAAAAATCATTTAATTTTTAAAACGAAAACACACTAGAATACTTCTGAAATAATTATTGCCAACTTACACGTTCAGACGTCTAGTGGATGTAAGGAAACAGTACGAGATGACTATGTACACCACAGATATCGATAGGACCGCTATTACACCAAACGAGGAAGGTAAAAAAAATGAGTACAGGTCAAAAGACTTCCTTCTGTTATTGTTGTATAACAATGTGATCTCAAAGTCCATAAAGGGGATTGAGAAGTCGACCACCTGAGATCTGAAATTAACAAAAAGAAGGGAAATATTATTTTACTAGCGACCCGCCCCGGCTTCGCACGGGTGCAGTGAAAAAATGGTTATGGTGGGTTATCCCTAAGAGATAGACATATACCATCGCGGACTTTTTTGTGGATTTTTGTAAGTTGTACAATACTGTAGTACATTATTTTGGTCTATCTCGTAGGGTTCAGCCAGCGTTTGCAATATAAGCGCAAAAAAACGTGCTTATTTACGACATCACATTAAAAACCTTTAAATTTATCAGTTTTCTCTACTATATTATGCATTTATTATACATACAAACCTTCTTAAGAATCACTCTATCTATTAAAAAAACCGCGTCAAAATCCGTTGCGTAGTTTTAAAGATCTAAGCATACATACGGACATACAGCGAAAGCGACTTTGTTTTATACTATGTATTGATTGATTGATTGATGAAGTTTTCCCATTTGAATTTGGTATTAAGTAGATTGTATATGACGAAACAATTCGCAAGACATTATTGAAGCAAAGTAATTGGAAAGATATATTCTAATGTGCCAGAAATCCATACTAATATTATAAATGGGAAAGTGTGTCTGTCTGTTTGTCCGTCTTTCACGGCAAAACGGAGCGACGAATTGACGTGATTTTTTACGTGGAGATAGGTGAAGGGATGAAGAGTAACATTGGCTACTTTTTATCCCGGAAAAATCGACAGATCCCACGGACGCGCAATAAAGGCTTCGCTCAAAAACTACTGCACAGGTTTTGCGGTATTTTTTATCTCGGAAAAATGAATAGTCCCACGGAAAGCGCAATAAAACCTTCGCGCCATAAACCGACTACCGCGCATATGTAGCCGTGGGCAAAAGCTATGACCCTTAACCCTCTATAGACCCAATCCCGAAATCCACGCGGGCGAAGCCGCGGGCAGAAAGCTAGTTAGCATATATTATTCGTTTAAAAAGCAATAAGATAACATCAAGACAAGTGTATGGTGAAATTAAAAACACTGCACTGGCTGGGTTCTGTAAATACAGAAAGTTAAGAACAAAGCAATTAAGTGTGTCAAAAGAACAAATAAAGTCACCCTCTTTCTGGGGAAGTTCCTGACGTATCAAGTCCAGAGATAAATTACTGAACTGATCTAAATACAGACTCTGCTTGAGTGTAGTTAGAACCAAGGGCGGATCCAGCCTTATCGCCTGTACTATGTGACCCACATAGTCGTGGTCAAGTCAAGAACGTATAATTTAATTTTGATAACAATAGATACAAATAAAAAGTAGGTATTTTATTAATGTACGTAAGGACTGTACTTAAAAATATTGATTGTTTATTGTACACTCGAAAAACTTAACACATTATAACTTGTACATATATATTGCCATCTTCTCTTGAAGACATCCAGAGAAGCACTATCACGCACGGAATGAGGCAGCCTATTTATATTCCATAGTCGTGGTGATTGATTTGTAACAGCAGCTAGAGGTATGTCGAGGGGTATGACGCGAGTTACATAAAATCTGTATCCGCCTGGATCCGCCACTGGTTAGATCGGAATGGCGCTATGTGGGCACCATCCCTTTCTAATTATTCTCCAACAGAAATTGGGGTCTAACCCTCGTTCTGTACTACGGACCTAAGTAATATTTGTATATCAGCAGCTCCAAAAGATGCATACACCTGTTTTCTTCTGTGATATACTTCGCAAAAGTCTACAGCCGAGCTGAGTGTAAGCAAGTGAGCAAGGCAATGGCGGCAGTGTCGCTGACAATTCTGATTCTGAGCAGTCTGATGCATAGTCCATGCGTGTACATCGGTACTAGTTCATGTTTGGATTGACCACTTTTTAGGTTCTCACAATTGAAATAGTGTAGGGACATGGTACATTGTCTTCCCTTTATCGAGCTACAGACTTTTCTAAAACAGCAAAGATTGTTGTTTGGTATCTGCAGTTCAGTCTCCTATTACCAACAGTTAAATATTTTGTATAATCTCTACATACTCGTATATTATAGACGCGAAAGTTTGTAAGTACGGGTGTTTGGGTTATTTACGGTAATATAGTATTAATATGAAAAACGGAATCTTACCTGTCATGTGTAACTAGAAGATCAGATATGGCAAAATCTGCTCTCTTCTTTATTAATTCACCAATCAACCCGTTCCATGTATTGACCTCATCATCGTAGCGGCCGTACTGTCTGCTTGGTGCCAACTTGATTGTATAGTTAAACTCCAAGACTTTAGCGATCTCTGCCGTTAAGTCACTTACGTAGCCGTTGTAATAATTTAAAATGGTACCTGGGATGGGTTGGCTACAGAAAAGAGATAGGGATTAGCCAAAAACTGAAGCATACATTCAGTCGTTAGTCTTGAAGAAGACTTTAGAGAGCATTTCATTTGAAAGAAGACGTGTTTTTGAAGAGGATGATGATCACAATGAGGTTGATGCATTGGTTAGTAAGACTAATGAGATGTCAACACGGGGCGAAATCTAGGTTACTCAATAATAAAAAACAATTTATCTTTAAACCTTAAATAAATTTATTTTGAATCGTTTTCACTTCATGCACAATCCACAGTCAGGTGCATCAACTTCTCCTTCCTATCTAATGGTCACAATGAAATTAAGACATTGGTTAGTAAGATCAATGATACGACAACAAGGGATGGAATCGAGCCTGCTGAACAAAAAAAGAGAATTTGTAAATAAATTTATTTCAGGTTTAAAGATAAATTGTCTTTTATTATTGAGCAGGCTCGATTCCATTCCCTGTTGACATCTCATTAATCTTACTAACCAATGCCTCAACTTCATTGTGTCCATCATCCTCTCCAAGACCACGTCCTCCTTCAAATGAAATTCTCTTTAAAGTCTTCTTCAAGACAAAAAAGACAACTTGTATAAACCTTAAATACATTTATTAAATTCATATACATCGTATAAGTTAGGTTTAAAGTTTAAAAGCTATTACTAGCCGTTGTTTTTGTTTCATAATTAGGGGTTTACGGCATTAGAACATTAATAATTCTGCTTATGAAGACTTATATTTTTGGTTTGCTGGGTAAAAATAGAGAATTGCAATACCAAACTTGATTTAAAAATTACATTTGCGTTAGAATTTTATAAGTAGGTCGTCCATGAGGACAATTCCAAGAAGATCCAGGCTAGATAGATCATTGACTATCTTTCTCATATCTTTATATCCCAAAGAATCACCAATCATAACACTTGATCTGCAAGCCTTATATGCCATTATATTTTTTAAATTTACTAGAGTGTTTATTACCTTCTGTTATATTTTCTAATAAAGAAAAAAATCATCTTCAGTAAAAAAATTATTGTGGTAAACAGGCACTGAAACCAGCATATCTTTCTTGACCACAAATCCATTTTCTTCAAATATTAACATATTCTCATTAAGCACAATTTCTTGAATCGGAGTCAAATTAAGCTTTATAGGGTTTAAAAGCAATTGTTTCTTTAGAATAAAATACTTTTTCAATAATTCAAAGTTGTAGATTTCATTAGCAGCATGCTGATCAACCGCAATCAATCAATTTATTTTTCCTTATTTAGTGTGCATAGAACAAAGCCCTTATTAAATTGACCTATAATATCCATCTTAAGAAAGTCATCCTTCTCAATCACTATATTATTATAATTTAATCGCTCTTCTTTTAAATAAAAATAAGCAGATCTATGCTCTAATTTATCATAACACTCATATTCGCTATAGTTAAGGTTCAAACTAGAAAGCTTTGAGGGTCAGCACAGAGAACTATTTTCTATTTTTAAGAGTCGGATTTTATGGAACTGTGGCAGCAATGGGCAAATATTTTGTAGTTTACATCGCCATCTATCTATGTAGACCTAATATCTAAATTTTCATCACTATTTTCTGGTATTGTTAGTTTACTCTGAGAACTTGAGGATTTAAAGTTCAAGCCCTTCAAATTCCTTTCGTTGGCCACATTCTTGCCTTCAATTAATTGATTAGATGAAAAATATTTATCTAATTCCGCTTTTATTCTGCTCTCTATATATTTATAATTTTTTAAAATTATATCGGCTTTATCAATGGCCAAATTAATGTCGCCTACCCCCTTTAAAATCAATATATATGTCGGCTGATAATTAAAGAACATCGAAAAGATTTTCCCAACCAGCTCGGATATTTTTTCATAGCGACAGATTCTCTTTTGAAACAACATTACCTGAGTCTTTGACTTGTCAAAAGGAAAAAGGTAAAAATCAAAGAGGAATCTATTAATTGGAACATTGGCGGCTCATGGATTTTTTCAGCATATTTCTGAGTATTTGAAGAGCCTTGTTGGCAAAATAATGTTTTTCCCTTATAATTGAAGGTGAAACTTACATCATAAACATAGCTGAATGACTTTAAAAGATACAGAATCTTATTTAAATGGCTTCTCATATATTTTAAGTTGATAGATTTACGTATAGGCGAGTTTTTGAATAAATTAGTGACCTTGACCGCAGTACCCATTTCACGAGGATAGCTAGCGGCAGTGTATGTATTGTAATTAAAGGATCTTCCTATATTATCTTTACAGGTTCTGGTTATGATTTCTACATCTGCTTGCTCTAAAATGGATGCAAGGACTTGCCCGCGAAATCCGTGCTCAAAAGAGCTGTTTCCGTAATCCATCCCAAAAATCTTGTATGAATTGTTTTCTTTTGAAGTATGTCCGAATTTGCAAGCATCATTTAAATTTTCAATTCCATTTCCGTTATCTTCAACCGTAATAGACAAATCCTCAACCATGATTCTTATACGACTAGAATTTGCATCCAAAGAATTTTCAACAAGTTCCTTTATAATTATATATGTGCTGTGTATATATTGTTGTGCCTTTATGGTATTTGATGTATTCAGTGGATTTTTTTGCATCCTTCATATCTTGAAAAGTTTTGAATATATATTTTTGGCGGCATTTTATCATAAGATATAGCATTTTGATTTTTAGACAATATACGATCTTTTAAATATGTAGATTTATTTTGTAACCAAATAAAAAATATAGAAATTATTTCAAGGTTATTTTAGACATACAGCTTAGTATATAAAGCAATTATATCATATCAAAGTTTTATATTATAGAAATAATTAATTCTGATAGAATATAAGAAGTCACTGTAAATAAAATGAGGAAATTTAAACCAAGGCTGGTATTAAAATACAACATAAAGGATTATTTGTAT
Organism: Scirpophaga incertulas; assembly: GCA_036419045.1. NCBI lineage: Eukaryota > Metazoa > Arthropoda > Insecta > Lepidoptera > Crambidae > Scirpophaga > Scirpophaga incertulas. The sequence goes on along the minus strand of JAYEAL010001201.1, from coordinate 2,534 downwards.
ATGGCAAATGAGAAAAACAAGTTTAGATAAAGTGTTTATCATTACCAAGATCTGTTAAAGCATGTTGAGAACGAAAAATCGAGAAAGTATGATTTAAAGGTTTGCAGGCTAGCATTATTTACAATTCAACTGAAATATAACCACATGATTTGACCTGAACGGGCTTGTATAAAATAATGTAAAAAAAAACTTTAATTTATTTATAGACTAGTTTGATATCAAATTCAGTCCTTGCCCTTGTAAACTTCTATTCTATAAACAATATATAAACTTTGGAGCTCATTCCGATAATACCTTAGCAAGCATCGATTACAGATGGCAAATTTTAACTAGCTTCAAGCCAGGCCCTCTACAATAAATCTAAATAGTTTGTTTAGGTACTTGAACTCAATCCTTTACGGACATTGTAGCCCAACTCATCCAGCTGGGGTTTTATGGTAGTTGACGCTGCCTATGAGAACGCTTTATTTTTATAGGCCGACCGAAATTCGCACCATCCTGGGATTGAACCCGGGCTTTGGAGTTCTTAGAATCAAACTTCGTATTATTGCACCATAGGGTCTAAAATAACGTTAATAGGATTGAAATTAGGCTCAAAACTAAACTAAAGCATACATTTAATCTTTTACCATTGAAGGAGATTTAATGGTTTTTTTATTCTATTAAAGAGACAATTTTAAAAGCTTTGATTATCACATTTATATTTAAATTATAATAGCCATATCATATTCATTTTGATAGAATAGTCTTGAAGTTGACTTAATGTTAAAACCCAAGTTAGTCTTTAAATTTTAAAAAATTAATAAATTAAAACTTATTTTCGCTGTAAGGTTTCATCATTACTATGATTAGTTAATTGATATTACTGTTTTACTTAACATATATCACAAAAAATTAATATAAAGCCACGATCTGGAACATATTCTACAACAAAAAGTTGATTGTTAGTTTTTATAATTTATGATAAGTTGACTAACTTTTGAGAGGGGATATACTGGATAGATGAAATTTTGGTGAAATAATAAAATAAATAAATACTGTAGTAGCCTCAACAAAAAATTGATTAAAGTTTTACCTTAACTTATTAAAATTTAAATGCAAATAATCATTTTTTATTTTGTTGTTCGAGACAACAAAATAAAAAAGCTGTGCTCGCCTAAGCGTGGATCTAAAATTATCAGAGTAGAGATTTATGATCTCGATAAATTTGAAGAATCTCCAAACTTAAAGTTTTGTGAATGTAATGCTAAGACATGCACGCAATATGTAGTGGATAGTGATAATTTGTTATTTGATGACATTTATAACTCCGCAAAAAATTTAATTGTTAAAATTCATAAAAGCATGGACAAACTGTAATTTATTTATACTAATATATACATACACTAAATGCTTTAAATAAAGACAGTTTTTAATGTATTGTTTTTTATTCTTCCCTACGAATTCTGTAAGCATACTATTAATCATTTACAAAACATGAAATGAATATTAAAGTTTAAAACTATATAATGTCAATAATTATTAAATTGAATTAAGATTCCTAAGCAAATACTAAATATTTCCTTTAATAAATCTATTGCACTTAAATAAGTGCAATAGATCTTTTTTTATTATAGTAGCTACATATAGCTACTATAATAAAAAAGATCCATATTATTATATCAGAACAGTATGATCAGGATTTAAACCTTACGTAAGCGCTACTAAGATACACTTTATCAACCAGTCACTTGTGTTTAGGATTCAATATAAATTTTATATGCTCACATAATTATAGTGGTAGGTATCCAACATAAAAAGGGAATTTTGTACCTTATTTGAACCAAGTATGGGGGTCTTTAAGGGAGAGCCAATCCATTTGTCTATTCAGCCTGGTGTAAAGCCAATATTCATGCCAGTGAGAACCGTTCCATTTGCATTAAAAGACAAAGATAAAAAAGAAATTGAAAGATTGGTTGCAAATAAACGAATTGAACCGGTGGAGTACTCTGTATGGAGCACTCCAGTGGTCCCTGTGCTAAAATCTGATGGAACGGTTCGCCTGTGTGGTGATTTTCGAATTACAATAAATAGGTATTTGCAAATTGATCATTACCCTTTACCTACTATTAATAAAATTTTAATGAAATTGCAAGGAAATAGTTATTTTTGTGAATTAGATTTGCAGGAAGCATATTTACAAGCTCCCTTAGATAAAGAATCTCAGGAACTGGTCACAATAGTAACAGAGGAGGGTATCTACAAATACTTATATTTACCTTTTGGTGTTAGTACAGGCCCTGGTTCATTCCAAAGACTAATATCACAAAAATTAAGTGGCTTAGATTTAATAGTCTACATAGATAACATATATATATCGAAATAGAAGTGAGGTTACACAAATCTACCTACCTAATTGGAATCTATCCAGTGGGTATTGAAATGAGACAAAACATCTAAGGAGTTGATATGCTTTTAATTGTTTTATCATTTATGTCTAGGAGGGTATTTATTACAGTCTGTTCAGCAAGAGACAGTCACTATGAGAAGAACAG
>JAYEAL010000761.1:0-16859 GCA_036419045.1 Scirpophaga incertulas | reverse complement strand
GATTTCGCGCTCCTATTCCCTATTCGTTAGTTGGTATTGCACGTGAAGATATTCTTTGAACAGCTTAAAAAACAGCCAATAGGCAGAGCGCTAAACCTGTCGCTCATACGTTTCGTCCAATCAAAACCCTGCAACCTCGGCGCTGTGTCGCCGCCTGGGGCGAAAGAAGAAGTGTTGTAACATTTTTGTATTGTATGGACATCTTTGATCGAGACACTCGTTACCGTTTAAACTTTTAAAAATCAGTAGTTTCAAAGTGAAAACTATTTTGTGTGAACTTCTAAACAAAACACTAAGACAATCGTGAACTTCATCGTCCACCAAAAAGGAAGAAAGCTGGAATACAAAAGGAAGAAAGTATCTTAAAATATAGACTGGACGGCGCGCCGTTAATTAAAACGAAAATTGGATAAACGTAAGTTCTTATTGTCTGTTGGAATTGTCTCAGTTATTTTCACGCTGCAGTATCTTTTCTTTTTTCTAATCGTAACTGCCACCCAAATGTGCGAAGGTACAACAACCGCGCACAATAAGTTAATAATGTCTTTAATAGATAACCCATTAATAAATTATTTTATAAGAATACAATGTGCATGTCGTTTATTAAAATGTTATTTCAATCAAATAAAGTTGAAGTTAGCTTAAGGATGAGTTAGGCATCTAATCGGTCCTCTTGAATAGAGTATATTTGAATAAAGGCTTGATTTTTAGAGAAATATGAAATTGATACAACGTCATAAGAGTTGTGAGATTACTATTGAGAAAAAAGCTTATGTCTAAGCAATTACAAAGACAATTTACGTTCAAATCTTAAAAAAAAATATTAAAATCTATGTCATCAATCCTTGATTTAAAAGGAAACTTAAATGTAAATGATTAAAACCTGTATTTACCGTTTAATAATTGTTGTTTATGAAGCAGGACATTTTTATAGGCTGTATGCCTATAAAAATGAAGACTTTAGGAAATATTTTATTTGAAAGAAGACCTAATCGTGAAGAGAATGGTGGTCACAATGAAGTTGATCAATGAAATGCCAACAGGGGGTGGAATCGAGCCTGCTCACTAATAAAAGACAATTTGTCTTTAAACCTTAAATAAATTTATTAATAGTCTGGTCTATTGTGTGGTATTTTAATATCAGTTTTAATTCAAGTACCAACTCTTATTTCTACATTTTCATTATCAACAACATCTTGAACGAAGTGTGCCCTAAGTTCCTCGGAAATTATTACTCCAAACTTATTGCATGTACTCAAGTGTATGGATCTTAAGACTTCATTTAGTCTCCTTGTTTAGTCATGTCTGAAATGGGCATTAAGATTTTTTATAATATCTTATATCCTATTTATATAAGACTGCTATTCATCTCCAGCTGCTATCATATATAGTCTATTGTTTAAAATTGATATTCCTCGAATATTTTAAAATGTGAATACTTAGTCTAAAAAAAAGTATTAGTTTCTTAAGATGAAGATTCATAAATTACTACATTAGAAATTCATTAAAATTGATGTAGAAGACATTTAACTACAAGCATTACAATATTTTAATTGAACTATAGTTTCTTAGCCATTGAAAAGACACTGCAAAAATTCATTTGTCGAATTATCAGTTGGAAAATGTGAATCCAGGCATGTAACTAATAATGATTCAAAATTCTATCATATTCTTTTAAATAAAAGCTTTACCTGTTTCATGAAAATTTTAAAGGGGCACATTTTGATCTTTATTATGATTTGTGGCCCTGTTTGACATTCCACATATGTATTTTAGGCTTATTATGCTTAATTTCTTAGACCTGATTTTATAGAATCAGGTGGTACAATCTTATTGTTTTTAGGTGGGACTGTCAGACATCCAAATGTCATAAGGCATACTAGTCAATTTTCGACATCCCCATCCGTTAGTTAGTGGGAAAAAATAAACAAAAAAGTATCCATTTCAATTAAATCTTTAATATTTTATTAGAATTTTTATTTTATTTAACATGTATTAGGCTACTTAAATTAGGTAATTTTGATAAGATAACAAATGATTGAAACCCTTAAAATACCTGTAAGATAAAGCAAAATATTTATTTTACTAGGAGTTCCAAGCTTGAAAGCTTGTGGGACATATAATTGCTTTACATTGATGCAACAAATGGGCACAAATCAGGTGCACCAAAATCAAAAATCAAATCAAAATAATATTTATTCAACCTTTACAGGCACTTATTGACGTCAACAAACAAACAAAAAAAAAAGCTTAAATAAATAAAAAAAAAAACAAAAACCTTGTCCGTACGTACGAATAAGGAAAAAAAAAAAGAAAAAATATATTGACTCGACACTGTTCGGAAATTGGGAGAGCCTTCTCGAGAAGAACAGGCAAGAAACTCTGAAGGTCTATTTTTTATCTCCTCTTTTCAATGTTAACAATCACAATAATACAATACAAAAATACAATATAGTACAAGATACAATCACACCTAACACGATTACAGTCGTATGTATGTTTACATACACATATAAAATAATACAATATTATAAATAATGTTGTTACCAAACATGGCTCTATGAATAGTGTCCCTATTCCCAAACAGTGTGATCATTAAGATAGTCACTTACGGCCGTTTTCAATAACCTATCTATCCTTTGTTTTTGCTACTAAAGATAGTAAAATCTATCCTTATGCCCTAACTTGCGTTTCAATAACCTACTGATGGATAGCATCGCCTATCGAAGTTACCTATCCATCGTCGGGAGGACGGATAGCTTACTAGAGATAGGGACGCTCATACAAATCTGACGTAACTGCATTTCAAAAAAAGTTTCAACTTACTCTCCGATAGGCGGAGCTATCTCTAGTGACGACATTTGGCTATCTGTCAATATCGTGGATTAAAACACAGATAGGCTTCGAAAAAATTAACTATAATAACATTATAACTTAAATTACAAAAGTATCGTAAATCCAGATACTTACAGAACTCATTTTTTCCACTTTTGCTTATATTTAATCCGAATATTATTATATTAATCCGAATATTATTATTATATTAATATCAAAAAACATGTAATACACACAAATTGGCGGCAACAAATTATCTGTCAGTAATGTTAATGACATCACTTGTCATTTATAAACGTTTCGTTCTATGATTTTTATAAAGAACACCAGCAAATAAAGTGAAAATGATGATCTAAGATTTTTTTTTTCAATTATAGTATCATTGTATGCACTTTTTACAACATAATATTTAAATATAAAATACATCAATAAATTGTACATATGTTTTAAACGTACTAAAGCTTTATGGTTAGCAACGAACAAAACGTTCTACAGGGCTTGGATAGACGAGAGGGCATAAAGCTATCCTTAGTTAGACAAAGATAGATAGCTCGTATCTTTGATTGTGAAACGCAGACTACAGATAGATAACAGCTTACTGCTAATCGGAGATAGCAATTTATCTTTGATCTTAGATAGGTTATTGAAAACGGCCGTTACTTTATAATAACCTTTACTCATGAGTGTCTTTTTGATATGGTTTTTAAATTTATATAAAGGCAAATCAATGACACCTTGCGGAAGTTTGTTAAACATAGATATACATTTCCCCAAGAACGAACAGCTAGTTTTATGGAGTCTGAACATTGGAACGGCAAGTTTATTTTTGTTTCTAGTATTCACATTATGTAGATCACTGTTTTTATTGAATTTATTATAGTTTCTATATACAAAAATTAAATTATCATATATATGTATATTGACTAGCTAAAGTTAAAATATTAATTTCTTTGAACAATTCTTTTAGGGATTCTCTAGCCCGTAAACAGTAAATAGCACGAATCGCTCTTTTTTGTAAAAGGAAAATACTTTCAATGTTAGCCGCTGATCCCCATAGCAGCAGTCCATAGGACATAACACTATGAAAGTAGCTGAAATAAACAATTCTTGCCGTTTCAACATTAGTTAAAAGTCAAATCTTTTTTACTTTTTACTTAATTTAGTATTATTTACCAAGTCAATGACATCACCATTCATATTTAAACGAGTATCAACCTGCCTTACATTGGGCAAAGAGAATTTGATACATTTTGTTTTCTTAGAATTTAAAGACAAATTATTAGTTGTGAACCAATACAGAACTCTCGAGACAGCACTATTTACATCGTCATAACATTCCTTTTGTCTATCAACTTTGAATAGTATAAGAAGTATCATTGCAAACAATATCTGTCTCGCACGATTCTGTATGTAGTAAGGAAGGTCATTATATTATATTAGAAACCAGTAAGAGGACCCAATATTGATCCCTGGGGAAGCCCCATCGCTTATAGGCGAGCTAGCAGATTCTGATCTAATTAATAAACGACTTTTGCAATCTGTTGATTAAATAAGATTATTAAAAGGCTAACAGCTCATCCGAGACACCATAAATGTCTTTTTTTTTTTGCGGGTAGCTCTTATAATAAAACTCAGGAATACAGGTTGACAGATACTTATATTCTGAATACTTTGATAACTCTGAACACAACTCACCGTTCGGAGTATAATAAAACTCAGGAATACAGGTTGACAGATACTTATATTCTGAATACTTTAATAACTCTGAACACAACTTCACTGTTCGGCGGCGAGAATCAGAATGCCGTTGCATTGGTCAAGCGTTCTTTTTTATTCCCTTCCACAAAATACCCACATTTTTTTTTAATAAAGTTAGTGTTTCTAGTTTTCAAAAACAAAAGTCCTATTTAATAATTAATGTAAATTCTTTATTATTTTCAATAAACCCTACACTCGACCATCCCTGACAATGTGTATGCCCTCATACACATGCCAGGTGGCAACCCTACACTTGGCCAACACATTGCATTTACAATATCAACGTTATCACTATTCAATTGAATATGTACGTACAACGATTAGTAATACAAAAAAAAAACAATATAATAATAATAAAAATATAACAAAATTTCATGAATAATATGAACAGCTACTTGCTATTATGAATAAAATTATATTTTATTAATTGAATTGATAAATTAAATACATATCAAAAACTGACAATAACTAACATAAGTGTACATTATGTCAATCTAACCATCAATAAATTTATAAGTTAGCAACACATTATTCTCATTCAATAGGACATAATGCAAATAAATAACTAACATAATTGAAATAAAATAATTTCATGAACTTCATAGTCTTTCTCAAACTTTTATTCCATCTCATAATTTATGAATTCTCTAATAAAATCTCACACAATGTTCTTATCATACTTATTTAAATTAGTATCTTTAACGAACCAATCAATTCTCGTTATCAATCATAGGGTGGACTCTAATTACATGGTCGTGAACCAATCAATTCTCACGACCTACATGGTCGCGAACCAATCAATTCTCACGAACCATATATGGTCGGTGAACGGCAATCAATTCTCATCAACCTCTAATAACATGGTCGTGAACAATCAATTCTCACGACCTATAAGCTTTATTAGATCACACACGAACCAATCACTTCTCGTGTGACCAAATCATCCAGGAAACGAACCAATCAATTCTCGTTTCCATGGGAATCACCTTGAACGTGAACCAATCAATTCTCACGTCCCGGCGATCAAATCACTCTTTTCATCACGTAGAGCAGCCTCGAACGTGAACCAATCAATTCTCACGTCCAGGCTGAAACAATGAAGTAAGGTGATCTATAGTATCATTATAGTTATAGGTAATAATCATTAAATATCATCAATTTCATGTATCACATTCATCACTCTGTTTATCATCTCCATTCTCGATATCATCGTCCCTATCGTCACCTTGCTCACCGTCCGATCCGTCGTCAATTTGCAATGAGGCTACATGAACCCATGGCAAGATACGATCAGCAGCCACGGTTGTTGTGCGACGATTTGTCTTACTAAAACCGGGAATGGACGCAACCCTATACCTATCTTGACCCAAGACCTTGGTAACACGGAAAGGCCCAATGTAGGAGGGGAGGAGCTTTTTGCTTTTTCCGTCATTATTAAAAGCCACTTTAGTAATTTTTACCAAATCACCCTTATTATAAACCCGCGCAGGCCGTCTATTTCGATCATAGAACTTTTTCTGTTTTTCTTGTTCTGAATCTATTTTCTCCTTGACGTCACTTCGGATTTTGGACACGTCGATATCCTCTCGAGTCTCAGATAAATACCTCATTAAGACCGGGTGTTATCTCACAGTTCATTGAAGTACCAAACATGACTTCTGCTGGTCTTCGCCCTGTTGTTTTTTTGTATGGTATTATTTAGGCCCCATTGGATTTTGCCTAACTGATTATCCATTCCTTCTCACTACATCTTAGATTTTGAGCAGTCAATGAATTAAGAATCGTCCTGTTATAACGCTCTACCTGACCGTTTGATTTAGGACTAGCAACAGCATTTAAAACATGTTTTGTGCCTTTGTCGTAACAAAATTTTCTAAAAGCATTAGACGTAAAACAACTACCGCGGTCGCTAATTAAGCGGTCAGGTACTCGGAATGTATAAAAAATGTCATCGAGTGCCCTAACAACATTTTGCGTATTTGTATTTCGAACAGGTTTAATAAAAACAAATTTGGTAAACGCGTCCACTACCACTAAGAGGTAAGAGTTACCTCTTGATGATTTGACAAAGGGGCCGAGGTGGTCTATATGCAGGGTATGAAATGGTATCTCTACCTTATTGATAGGATGAAGCAGACCTTCGTTCGGTTTATTAGTCCGTTTTGCATATGCACAATCTATACAGGCACTTACGTACTTTTTCACAAAACGTGACATCTTTGCAAACCAATAATTACTTTTAATTCTATTTAATGTTTTTTTCAAGCCCCAAATGTCCAATCTCGTCATGATTCATCCTACATATTTGCCACCTCGCTCCCTTCGGTACCACCCCAACGTAGATCATTTTTATCCCCATTTAAATACCTATACAATTTGTTATTCTTAACAACGTAATTGTCGTTAATGTATTGAAGCTCCTTAGAGTCTAATTCCTCATCCAGAATCTGCCTAATGCGACCTAGCTCAGAATCACCTAATTGCAAAGTGTGGAGCCAATCATCATTGCTGATGACTGAAACCTGTGAACAAGTATTTGCATGTCCTAGCAATTCGTCGTTAGATAATGGATTCCGTGACAACGCATCTACATGGGCCAATATACTAAAAATAAACCCTAAACTTTTCTAAAGAACGTACTACCGCCAATGTCTCCAATTCGTAGGAGTGGTTATGTCTTTCTTCCGGCGATGTCCGTCGACTACAATATGCTACTGGCTTAAACATACCATTGTCGGCTCTCTGCAAGAGCATGCCGCCAACACCATCCTTACTGGCGTCCGTGTGCAATTCTGTATCAGCCTTGTGATCATAAATAGCCAATATAGGTCTTTCAACCAGTTTTGATTTTAGTTTTTCGAATGAGCTATCTTGTATCTGCGTCCAGCTCCATGCATTATCCTTTTTTAATAATTGAGTCAACGGAGCTGCCAGGCTAGCAAAGTTATTGATAAATTTACGAAAATAACTGGCTAACCCGAGGAACTGCCATGTACATTTTGATGGAGTAGGAAAATTCAATACAGACTGTATCTTTTTCTCACCTGGCCTTACACCCTGTGAACTAATTTCGTACCCTAAATAGTCAATACTATTTCTTAGAAAATCGCACTTGGACAAGTTTAATGTTAGGTGAGCTCTATCGACCATTTCCAAAATATCTTCCAACCTATCTAGACATTCCGTGGCATTCTTCCCATAAATCAATACGTCATCCATGTAAGCTGTCGCCTTCGTGAAACGAGCAGAACCCAGTACCTTATTGATCATTCTCTGGAAGACGGCTGGAGCATTCGCGAGCCCGAACGGCATACGATTGAATTCGTATAGTCCGTCGGGCGTCACAAACGCTGTAAGATGTTTACAATGCTCCGCTATGGGGACCTGATAATAACCTGATGCCAGGTCAAGTGATATAAAACATGTTTGCCCAGATAACCTGGCAATTTCATCCTCTATGACTGGCATCGGGTATCTTTCTTTTACAGTAACAGAGTTCAACATTCGATAATCGACGCACATTCTAGAACTACCATCCTTCTTTCTTACCAATATTATAGGACTTGCAAACTCTGACGTCGACTCCCTCACAATCCCAGCGTCTAACATTTCTCCGACCATTCCGACTGTACTTTATCGCGTTCGTGGTGAGACAATCGATAAGGACGGTAAACAATGGGACGCTGGCTTTTAAGTTCGATCGACATTTCAGTTATTTCAGTACAACCTAAATTTTGTAAAGAACTAGCAAAACAGTGCTTGTAACGTTCGATAATGCCTACTAGTCTTTGCCTATCATCCTCCGAAACTGAATCACCCAATTTAATATCCTCAACGTTAATTTCCTGACTCTTTTTAGAAACTATGCCCTCAGCATCAGCTAGTCCTGGTGAGTTAATTATTAGTCTGCGTACAAATTCTACCTTTTCTCCTCTACTGACGGTGGAATCCTTAGGAATAATGCAGGGCACTGTGAAAGGAAATACTGGAATATCTAGTTGTCCATTTGAACATGATATACCCCTCCAGCAACGATGAATTCGTTATACGGCCCACCCACGACCTTATTTTGAAGCATAATACATCCACTAAACCTATCAGTCAAATAAACTCTAAACAACGGAAGCAGCGCCATGAAGGAGCAAATCAGCAGCGACCCTTACTTCTAGTGAACGATCATTAATGTTATGCGGCGCTGGTGAAGTTTTGTTGGCCTCATGAAATTGTAGAACCTCCGAATTCTTGAATACTATAACGTGTGGTTGTTCGGTGTAAGACTGCCCGATCAACATAGACTTTTCTAGATACATGTCACTAACTACTCTACAAGATACCCTAGCAATTACGCCATCAACTGAGACACTTAATAACAATGAACCAAGAGCAGGCACACTATCGTTCCCAAATCCCTTCAGTATAGATGACACGTGGTCATGGACCAGTCCTAGCTCCGATACTAACGAATTTTTAACCAATGTAACTTCGCTCCCAAAATCTACGAAAGCATCAATTTCTAATTCATTTACCCTTACACGTTTAATATATTTGGAATTTGTCGAGTTGGTTGCAATACACATAGTCTTTGGGAGTTCACTTTTGTTGGAGACCTTATCGGACTGAGAAAAACATTTTTCCGACACATGGCCAATTTTGTTACACTTATTGCACTTAATTAATGGTTTCGTACATTGCAGATAAGGGTGGCCACGCTCCTTGCAATTAAAACAGTAAACTGTTGAATTAGGTTTGATTATTTTATTCTTCAAATTATTATGAATACTATTAGTGCCCTCACCCCCAATTTCTCTGTCTATTAAAACGATCTGGAACCTCTTTATTGCTCATTAAGAACTGTAGAAGCTGATCTGGTTGTGAACAACATAAAGCTAGCGCACTCGATTTCATTGTCCTATCGGAAATGCCATGTATTATACAATCGACTGCCCGTTTTCCCGTAATATCGCACTGATTTAATAAAGCGAGTTTCTCATAGTAATATATCTCAATTGGTTCATTAAACCTACTTCGCAGCTTTTCAGCATATCCTCCAGGGCCTGGCCATAATTTTGGTCGCAAGGGAATGCACTCAACAATTTTTCCTGCCATTCTACCCACGAAAACAAAATAGTATTAAGCCCCTCATACCAAATTCTGGCCAACCCTGGAGTTTCTGCATTGCAAAATGAACTGTGGTCCTTTCGTCCCAACCATATACCGTAGCGCATTCATTTACTTTACGCAACCAGACAGCGATTCGCTGACCTTTTGTCGATGGATCGAACTTGGCAAAATATTTTTATGATCGACTCCTTTAGAATTAGAAGCACCAGACGGTAATGGTTGAGATTCAAGATTACCTTTCAAAGATTTAAATATGTCTATCACATCTTTACGAAAAATGTAGGAGTACATGACCTTTTGTCCTTGGTTGCTGCGCTGCGGCTTCGTTCGCGACGATGTCGCTGGTAGCTCGTAGCAAAGTCATCGCCTCCGCGCAGACTCTTGCCGCGGCGCTGGCTTTCGCGCTGCTGTGGGCTGCGGCGGCGGCTTTCGCGTTGGTGCGGGCTGCGACGGTGGCTCTCGCGTCGACCCGGACTGCGGCGGCGGCCCTCGCGTCGCCCCGAACTGGGGGAGCCAGTATTGAATCGCTGGCTATGACCTCTGGAGTAACCTCGCGCCGACTCCTGACGGTCTCGATGTACTTCCTGCTCCAACAACCGCAACCGCTTCCTCGTTTCCTCTAGCTCGGCTTCTTTTTCACTAAGACGACTCTTTACGCCACTGCGACTACGCGTGCGGCTGCGGCGTACACACAAAGCTGCCCATCAGGTGTAAGCAGCCTTCGTTGTTGGCTTTCAGTGTAACCAGCTTTGTCAGCCATGATCTAGATCTCGTCGTCAACGAGGGAAAGAAAAAATATAATTAGTGGCTAGAAACCAACCACCCAGACAACATAAGAAAGAGCCAGTACAAAACTTAATATCATTAAAATGGCATTATAGTAGTTTCGACTTGGTAATAATTCAAGTTTCCAAAATACAAAAGTCCGTTTTTTCTCAGAAACTATGCATCCTAGCTCAAAATATGCAAATTTTCGATCCCCTATGTAACCCAAAGTACGAGATTGTATATCCATAAACTATAGCAGAATAATAAAAAAAAGAGAAAAAAAAGAAACGAGGGTAGAAATAAAATTATTTCGAACAACAGTTAAAACATTCTCGAAAGTTTAATAGTGGGGTATTCGCTAAATGCCGTGACCTATAAAGAAGAAAATTACCAATACCTACTTACGTTTGTATCAATTCATACCACGCAAAAAAAAAATTTAAAATTATTGTAAATCAATAAAAGGGGAAAATGAATTGCGTTAAATTACAGAATAGATTTGCATAGTGTCGCCACCATGCCTTTCTTTATAAAATTTAATATATCTTTGTAATTAAGTTTGACAAACATTAATAACTAACGCAAAAAGTAACTGTTACTTGTTACTATCCTACTTGCTGATCGCAAATACACTTTAAAGTTATTAAAAAGGAATGAGTTGCATGTGGATACTTACATTTTTTCGATCCCACTTCTGAAGTATAATAATAAAACTCAGGAATACAGGTTGACAGATACTTATATTCTGAATACTTTGAATAACTCTGAACACAACTTCAGTTCGGAGTATAATAAAACTCAGGAATACAGGTTGACAAATACTTATATTCTGAAATACTTTAACAACTCTGAACACAACTTCACCGTTCGGCGGCGAGAATCAGAATGCCGTTGCATTGGTCAAGCGTTCTTTTTTATTCCCTTCCAAAAATACCCACATTTTTTTTTATTAAGTTAGTGTTCTAGTTTTCAAAAACAAAAGTCCTATTTAATAATTAATGTAAATTCTTTATTATTTTTCAATAAACCCTACACTCTGAATGTGTCAACAGCTCTAAAAGTTCAGCTCCATAATAATTTATAATTTAATATAAAATAGTTGATTAATTGTAGAAAGCAAACCTGCAAATGCATGACCTATCCTATGACAGCTGTATTAACTTTCTTCACTATATTTCTCAACAATTTGAAAATGGATTGGCTTCGCAACTGCATAACAAGATGGGCGACTTGGAGGCTATGATTTCGACTAGAATGGGTGCTTTTGAGAAGAATTTGGCTGATCAATTGGCTAGTTCTTCAAATAATCCTCAAACTGTTAAGGCGCTGTCGCTGAGTATGTCACTTTTTAAATCTTTTGTGTTAAGTACCATCACCTTACTCAAGGATCAACTAGACCTTTTAGCCCGCGGCTATGACCATCTCGAAAATCAATCCAGGCGCAAGGTACTTCTCTTTCATGGCTTGTCAGAAGCGAACGATGAAAATCTGTTTTCCAAAATACAGTCCTTAGTCTGCGACCAATGAAGGTGCCTAATTTTAATGAACAGGACATTGAATCTTGCCATCGCCTTGGTGAGCATAACAAAGACAGGAATAGACCTGTATTAGTCAGATTTGCACGAGTCAGAACGCGAATGGGCATTTGGAATAATAAAACCAAGTTAAAGGGCACCAAGATTTCAATAAAGGAATTCCTGACGAAGCCGAGGCAGGGAGTATTTATAGCCGCTAGGAAGCACTTTGGCATCAATAAATGTTGGACGTCGGACGGCATCATTATTGTTCTACTGTCGGATGGCACACGCAAGAAAATCACAAGTATGTCTGAACTTCAACATTTAACAGCTCAACATCCTCAAGTTCAACACATTTGATATGTTCCCATGCATAATTTCCGCTGTGAAACTGTTGTTAAGTAATTGTAGTTAGCATTGGCATTGTACAGACAGTAGCTATTAATTTTCTTTGTCTGCATATTCATGTTACAATCTTTTATGAGGTAGTTTTCGATTTTTCTTAATCTTTTTTTTGTGTTGTTTTTAATTTTAGGGTATTACAAATTATTTTTGAAGCACTAACTTTAATTTATTACCTACAAAATTAAAATTTGAATTGTAGTGATTGCTGTCAGCTGTCATTCGCTTGTCTGTGTTCGCTTTTATCTGTCAATGTCACCTCTTTTTTTTTTTTTCCTTTTCTATGGGAGCGTTCTGTCTCTTAACAATGTGCGTAAAGGATGCTACATACAACCTTGCTTGCTTATTGCTGATGTCACAGTATTGTAGTACGTACGACGTTCATATTCATAAGTTGATGTTGCATTTGCTTTGAATTGCTGTTTCGTAAACTGTTTAATAATTGTGATATTTTTATTGTTGTTCCATTTTCTTTTTGTTATTGTATTTTTAGTTAATTCACCTGTTACTAATGATTTTTTTTTAATTCAGCTGTACTGGGAGTTTTGCTTTTTTTTTTATTATTTTAACTTAAATCTTATAGATTTTTATTTTTATTTTTTTTTACATATAGGTATATTTATTTTATATATATATACTATATTTTTTTATAATTATGAGTATATATTCAAATGATGAATTTTTATCTTGCTCTTCGGATGACTACCGAAAGTGCTATAAGCGACGTCTCGTCTTCCTCCGATCATGTTTCCGCAGAGCCGTTACATGGTCGGCTTCTGCGTGTCGTGGATGGTGGTGGCTTAAGGCTTGTTCACATTAATGCTCAAAGCGTTTTAGCTCATTACACGGATCTTCTTAATTCTTTTAGTGATCGGTGTGTGGACGGGATTCTCGTTTCTGAGTCGTGGTTGAAGCCCTCACTACCGTCAACGCTTTGTTCTTTACCGGGATTCAGACTTTTGCGGAATGACAGGACGGGTGCTGGAGGGGGAGGTGTCTGTATCTACCTAAGGGCAGACATTCCTTGTACCATTGTCGAGACTTCATCTTGCTGTGTACCATACTCTCCTGGAGTTGAATACTTATTTATAGAAATAACGCTTCACCACACCCAATTGTTGCTTGGGGTCCTGTACTGTCCTAGTGACAAAATTAATATATTTCGAACACCTTGGACATGATTTTAGCTGATATTCGCACAAACTATGACCATGTTGTGATGATGGGTGACTTGAACACTTGTCTGCTTAAGAATGATGTCCGATCTCAAGGTCTGCAGAATGTTTTAGCTTTACATGATCTCTCAATTCTTCCCTCTAACGCCACCCATTATTTTCCAAATTCCAATCCATCCCTCATCGACCTAACAATTGTTTCCAGGACGGCAAATGTTTTATCTCACGGTAAACGACTGCTTCATTTTCGTATCACGATTCGATTCACGCCTCATATAAACTACGTCCACCAAAACGTAAAAGCAGGGTCATTCAGCGCAGAAATTTTCGCGATATCAATTTGGACTTGCTACGACAGGATGCTGCCGGTATCGATTGTCGAGCTCCTTGAGTCTGATTCTGTTGACACTAAGGTGACCATTCTGACGACTCAAATCGTTCAACTCTTTGACTATCATGCCCCATTGCGTTCTGTACGTGTAAAGCATTTCCGGCTTCTTGGCTTACACCTGAGCTGAAAGTTCTAATGACTAAGCGTGATAAGGCAAAGTTAGCAGTTAAAAGGTGTTATACGGAGGAGCGGCTTCTGACATATAAAAAGTTGCGGAATTACTGTAATCGACAATGCCGAGACAGTAAACGCCGCTACATCCATAGTAAATTAAAGGATGCTTCTCCTGGCCAGACGTGGCGTTTTCTTGAGACAATTGGTGTCTGTGATGTGACGACTAAGCAGTGTAACCCTGAACTTGACTTGAATGCCATCAACTCACAATTTTCCTCTCCACCTTTGTTTCTGACAGTACCTCCAAGGCATTATCTCTTTTATCCCTTTCTACGTCGACGTTCACTGATTGCGACTTTTAAATTTATTGAACTTACTGAGGTCCGCAATTTATTAGCTACTACTTTCTGCCCGCGGCTTTTATTGGATTCTTATAGTTAACATCTTTTGCCAACATTACTCGATGGTGCATTTTATCAGGGACTATCCGCATATGCCGCAATCCGTCAAGAATTTCATCTATTGACCTATACCAGTAGTTTTTTGAGCTTTATTGATCCCGTGGTCGTCGATCGATAGTAGCATGTTACTCGTGTAGCTTTCCATGAAGCTTTTTGTTAACGTATTGCTGATAACTTTCGCATAGATATTAGATACATTCTAGCTGTGGGCAGTGATTATATCAGTCGTGATATGCTGCTACCGATTCTGGAAAATTTACTGCCCATTTTAACGCATGTGTTAAATTTCTCCCTTCGCTCGAATACTTTTCCAAAGTCCTGGAAGTGTGCATATGTGATACCTCTTCCTAAAAAGCCCAATCCCACCTCCTTGTCTGATTACCGTCCCATATCTATTCTTCCTATTCTCTCCAAGGTCCTAGAGAGGTCTGTGCAGCGACAGTTGCATGCACATCTCTGTAGAAACAACCTCTTGAGTAGTTTTCAGTCTGGGTTTCGTCCCGGACACAGTACGGTTAGTGCATTGCTGAATATCACTGATGACATAAGACTGGCCATGGATAATAAAAAACTCACTTTAATGGTATTGCTCGATTTCAGCAATGCATTTAGCTCTGTTGATTATGATATCTTGCTCAGATTTCTAGAGTTGTCGTGTGTATCATATTCTGCTCTGCCTTGGTTTGAGTCTTATCTTCGAGGACGCAAACAATGTGTAAGTTCTGGGGGGGCTTCCTCGGAATGGTGTGAGCTTTATGCCGGTGTGCCACAGGGTGGGGTACTTTCACCTTTGCTTTTCGCACTATTTATTAATCACTTAACAACCGTGATTAATAGCTCTTTTCACCTGTATGCTGACGACCTTCAGCTATATACTCACTTCTCCGTCGCTGAGATCTCCGTGGCTGCTGAGCGTATCAACGCAGATCTTGTAGCAATCCTGAAATGGGCCCACTCTATATGGACTAGTAGTAAATCCAGTTAAGTCACAGGCTATCTTGATTGGAGGAAATCGTTTGAGGAGATCAGTTGACCAACCAATGCCCCCGGTAGTTTACAACGGAGTAACTATTCCCTACATGGACAAAGTTCGTAATCTTGGCCTCATTCTAGATAGCAATCTTTCGTGGTCAGCCCATGTAGGGGATGTGAGTAGGAGAGTACATTTCTCATATCACTCCCTCAAACGACTTCAATTTTTCTTCCTTTCCAAACCAAAATTATGCTTGCCCATACTTTGCTTTTGCCTTTAATTGACTATGCTGACGTTTGCTTTTTGGACGCTACACAGGAGCTGTTGAACAAGCTTGAGCGTTTACAAAATCTTGCGATCAATTCATCTACGGCTTGCGGAAGTATGACCGTGTATCGGAATATAGGGCAACGACTTGGATGGCTCCCAATAAGGCAAAGACATGACTTGCACATACTCACATTTCTATACAAAGTGCTCAATAACCCAAAATTTCCCGATTACCTTCGCTCACGTTTCTTTTCCTTGCCCGAAAGACCATATCCTAGACGCACATGTGTCACCCAAACCTTGGAGCAGCGAACTTCCAATTCAAAATTTTTCTTTAAATCATTTACTATTACTGCGGCCCGCCTGTGGAATAAGTTGCCTGAGAGCATTCGTGATAGTCGATCTGTGGAAACATTTCAAGTTTAGACTGAAAGAGCATTTTTTATCGCAACTTGAGTCAACAATTAATTAGTCATGTTTATATTGTAGGTATGTTAATATGTATATATATTTATAGATATATGTATGTGTGTATGTATATATATATATATATATATGATTATTAATATATATTATTGTTATATATACTGTTATTTATGTATTTATAGTAATAGATGTAGTTAGTATTTTTTTTAAGTAATTAGTTTTGCTTTGTTTTGTGTAGTGTAAATTTTCTATACTTTGTTGATTGCATTTTAAGTAGTATCCGCATTTTATGACTAAATCCCCAGTTAGGTTGGCTGGAAGAAATCACTATTAGGATAAGTCCACTATGTACATATTTTATATTTAATGTTATTTCCTGTGAAATTTTTATGTGCAATAAAGAGTTATATATATGTCTAAGTTTACTTAAAGCGTTTCATGACTCACACAGTCAAACGCTTTGGAAAGGTCGCAAAACACTCCAATTAATCCCGCTTGCCCTCCCATCGCGTCAAAAATATGTTTCATAAGTGCAGTTCCGGCATGGTAGTGGATCTATCTTTGGTAAAGCGCGAATTGGCTTTCATGCACGAATCTGTTTGTTCTCAGTGACTATTAGTTGATTGTAAATAACTTTCTAGAAGATTT
>JAYEAL010000953.1:0-17981 GCA_036419045.1 Scirpophaga incertulas | reverse complement strand
CCAAATATGTGTCTGCCAGCAGGCGTTTATTTTGGTACCTGTCTCGCAACAGGTCAAGAGCCACCTTAAATTACTGGCGTCTACAGGCAAGTGCTTCACCAACTGTAGTGCCTCCCCTACTAAGCAGCTACGCAGGTAATAATGTTTCTCCGCTTCGGGAAGATTAGGTCGTTCATGGACCAGCGACAGAAAAAGATCATAAAAACTTACCCAATCCATAGGGTTACCATCGAACTGCCCCAGTTGGATGTGTGGAGTTTGACCGCCACGTCAAATCCTCCCTGTGAGCCACTCGCAGGATCCCGTTTGACAGGAGGGGACGGCAGTGCCTCAAGTTCCTCTGCCTTAGCCTCCACCTGAACTAAGAGTATATTTATTCCGGAGAATTCCTGGTCCAGGTCCTCCAGGTCATCATATTCACGGCTACCAGGTCCTCATAGGCCTTTAGAAATTCTTGATATTTGTCAAACTGTCGTTTGACAACCCTAACAGCTATAGTCGATGTAGTCGCCTCGATCGACTTATAGAAGTCCCTGAGCATCTTAGCTCTAGACTTAAACAAACGTTGTGCTGATTTGGTATCCATTATAAATATTCAAAGGGAAATGGCGATTTTTGGCCCAGAATGCACAACAAATTGAAAACGATAGAAAATTATTAAATATTCATATTAATTTTTTCATCCTATTTAGATATCGCTATAAGATTGCATTTTTTATTATCATTAAATAACATTCAAAGGATTACATCCACGGAATTGACCATTGTTGTTATGAAAAACTGAGTTGCCCGTAATGAATATTAAAATCGTTACATAACTGTTATAATCGATGCAGAATCGATAACCTTTAGGAAACTTATTACATGACAATGCTTTTCTTCATTTGTAGGCGCATCAAATAAATGTAATCGGAAGGCAGGATTGATTGTAGGCCTCCAATTCTAATTAGACAACAAATCAGTGGCATAACCACAGCACCGCTGACGCTATATAAATTAAGTATGACAGTATTATATTTAAATAAATGCAGTTGATAGATAGTAGATAAAAATGAAATATTTGTGTTGTCAAGCTGACCACGCTGTCTCATTGAAACCATGCTGTCACCTAGCTGAAATGTAGACGTAACTAAAAACAAATTATTTACGCGATCGTTACCCGTTCCGTTATACGAATAACGAATCGTGTATTCGTGAATTCGATGTTTTAATGAAATCATGAATTCTAATCGTGTTATGTTTAATATCAATATTAACTGTTAAAGTTAAATAAAGTTCTGTTTAACGTGAACAGCGGATATATGTCGATTATGATATTGATCTTATTGATTTTGTTTATAATGGCAACACCAAAACGACGCCATCCATTCATCTCTTTATGTATAGTAATCTGTGCTCTTTGGCATTCCCGGAGACCTATTTTTGAATTACGAATGCGACTTCGAAATCACCGATGTGACTAATAATCACCGATTTTCAATAATTCTTAATTTTGAATATCACTGATGTGACTACCTTAGTCACAGGTGTGATTTCATTACGAGTGCCCTCACCCACTCGTAATCAAGTCATACTTGTGAAATGTTATCTGTGTTTTGTTTGATTTTTCAGTCTATATATATATGAATATATATATGAATGTAGTACATATATATAATATATATATATGTATATATATATAATATATATATATATGTACGAGTATATAATAACCTTAATGGTTAAGCCGGCAATAACCGGCAGTGGCTACATTCTGCGTGGAACAGAACTCTTACATTTATGTGTGTACTTTATCTATGTTGGCAGCTCTGCGATCGACTTTCGAAAATTGGATGTTTAGGAATCTGTGACCTCAAAGTCACCGCTGACTATTTAGTCAGCGGTGATTTCGAAATCGCATTCGTAATTCAAAAATAGGTCTCCCGATTTCTCCGTTGACTGTTATTGTTCTTCCGTGTTCTATGTATACCAAATATTTACGAAATAGCTACGAATATTGACTCCGACGATTCATCCTTGCTCGATGACCCCAGCCTGAATATTGACTCCGCTGCTGCTTTGAACTATCATTCATACAACCTTATAGATTTCATAGAATAACTAGCGGCCCGCCCCAGCTTCACAGTGCTGATACAAATTAACTACAGAATGTTTTTTAATGTATTATACATATAAACCTCCAACTTGAATCATTTATATATTAAAAAAACCGCATCAAAATCCGTTGCGTAGTTTTAAAGATCTAAGCATACATAGGAACAGACGGCGGATAGCGACTTTGTTTATATAATGTTTAGATAGTAAATATTTAAATATGCCAAGTTCTTTTGAATTTTTCTTTTTACCAATCAAATATTGGTATTATCCATTGTTACTTTCACGAGATTCTTTAGGTGTGCGTTCTGGGCCAAAGTTACTATGGGGATCTGCCATTCCCCTTTAATAAATGAATATACTCCACTAATGTAGGCTAGTAACTACACTGATACTCTAATCACTAGCTAGTGAATTTTTACATTAGCTTCAATGTAAACTAGGATTAAGTACCTAATACAATAATAATAATAAAACTCTTCAAAACCTAATTAATTTTCCAAAAATACCAACAGTAAATAAGGCCTAACTTTAATACACGATCTATAATAATAATACCTAGGAGTTATGTCTGTTATACTCTAATAATAACTAAAACTGGAGTCGCGACGACTCAACTTACAATTATAAACAATCTATGTTAGTACATAGACGTATTAATTTAATTTAATATCTACGATAGCCAAAGGCATAAACAAAACACAATAACAACTAGTTTAGTCGCGTCGACTGTTAAGATTAATTTAAAATAAAAACATAAAAAAAACAAAGACAATAGTCGCCTCGACTTTGGAGAACGTAAATAAAATTAGTACTTACAGTCTTAGGTATCCTAGATACACGCACTTATTTCACTAAAGTCACTTAATTACATATACGGTCTCTAAATGTTTTAAACTTCAATGTACGCTACGCACAAAGAACTTTGCACTATCTCTCTTACTCAGTGTACATTGTAGGTATGTATCACATTCACCGAACGTTGCCGCGTCGTGTTCGCCGGTTATGTCACGTTATTGTTCTTCTTTCGACCCCGAAACAAATGGAGTTAGATGAACCTTTTTAACGAACGCGCCCCGCGTAGGTATCGATGCCGCCTCGACCTAGATTCTACAACGCGCCCCGCGTAGGTATCTTGACGCCGCGTCCCGTAGTACCTTCGCTAATCGCAGCTTCGCGATGATGACGACAAAGTGTTCTTCACTCGCTGTCAGTGGCTTCTTCCCCTCATGGGCCACCAGAAAATTTGGCAAATGCGCAGTCAATGCGACGACCACGTTGACGATTCGGCCGCCATCTTAGCCGCCCTCATTAGCTATGTAGATGTTGTCCGGTCGTCCGGTGCCAGCCTGTGGGAGGTGATTCGGTGACTGGCGCTTCGCTACTGCTGATCCCGCACGTCCTCTGGCCGTCCCACGTATCGACGGTAGATTGCGGGTTCGTTTGGTTAAGAGGGATGAAGCCACAATAAAAGTACTTTTCACATATAACTGGCCTGCGTCGGCCTGCGCTTATTCGCGCGTTTTATTTACACATTACAATTAGTCGATTAATAACGCGCAACGCGATGTACCTCTACACGGTCAACTTCCGTGCGCTTCCCGAGGCGGTCCCTTTGCAACAGGCGGGTCGACCGATGGCCGCGCGCCTCGCAACTCGGTCCACGGGCGGAAATGGGTGGGGCAGCGTCGCCCGCGCTTCCTAATTCCGAATTGTTCAGATAATATAACAATATGACTTACAGATTAATAAACAATTACACAAATATAAATATTGCATGAACAACTACCAAGTCCAACATTTCAACAAGTAAAAGATTTAGTTTCGCAGGAAGAGGCTATAGAGGCCCAGTTAAAAAAATTATTAATACTTCAGTCGATACAGAGTCAAATTTACAAGTCAACATGACCAGCATTCCACAAAAAATAAAAGAAATGGTTTTCTACAACATAGGAACTTCTTCAACAACAAAAAACAACTGGTTGAATGTCACAGGTGTGGTCGGCAACACAATCCAGCTACATGCCCGGCTAGATTCTGGAAGTGTTACTCATGCAACCGTCCAGGGCATGTTGCATTGAAGTGCAGGCAAAGAAAAGTGAATGAAATAGCTGACAATGATCAAACTGAAATGGAAGCAACCAATGAAGATTGTATGGTAAATATATATAACTAGCGGACCCGACAGACTTCGTCCTGTCAAAAAGATTTGTAAAGTGGCAGTTTTTTGTTCCTACTTGAAATGACATATGATGACATTAAATTTGCTGACCCGGTGAACTTCGTACCGCCTTATTATTGGAGGCATATTTAGTAAGTCACAAACACACGACACAATACTTTTTTAATTTTATTGAAATTTGTTGCTTTTAGATTTTTAGGAATATTAAAGAATTATAGTATAGGTGCACAGCAAAGAGGCGTTTACATTTCAAGTGACATTTTACCATAGACATAGGTTGGCACCCATCAATATGTCAACACAGTTAATTATTTTTATATTTTGAAATTTAAATACTCGATGTTATAAGCAAAGTTGATATTATGTTGTCGATTCAAAAGTCTTATTTATGCGTTCTTCAATTCGAGTGAACTGAGAGTACAAATACCGTCAAATGTTTGACAGAAAGTAATGATCAACTTTTATATGGGAAATTGAAAATTGTCGTCTTACTCTATCTTACTCGCAATTTTCCTTTTGCTCACCGTTTAGACCTACCCTGGACTACGACAAACATTTTAAAACCAAATCAGCTGAATCGGCCCAGCCGTTCTCGAGTTTTAGCGAGATCTAACGAACAGCAATTCATTTTATAATATAATTTTAAATTACACAATATAAACTGTAAATGTAATGATATGTATTGTTATTCAACAGGCAAATATAAGTGTCATTATTGTGATAAAAATAACATAATAAGTGTCAATGGTGTCTATCATCGGTCACAGTTGCTAAACATTAGTATTGAAAATGTAAATTTACACATGGAGATAGATACAGGAGCTGCAATTTCATTAATTCCTTACTCATGTTACACTAGATATTTTAGTAAGTTTGACTTACAGCAGACCAATGTCCAACTTAAGTCAGTGTCAGGGCCAATATCAACAGCAGGTCAAATAAGAGTCAATGTGTCATTTAATAATATAGTAAAACAGTTAGGCTTAGTGGTTTGTGGAAATAAAAATAAATGCTTTATGCCACTGGTAGGACGAGATTGGCT
Organism: Scirpophaga incertulas; assembly: GCA_036419045.1. NCBI lineage: Eukaryota > Metazoa > Arthropoda > Insecta > Lepidoptera > Crambidae > Scirpophaga > Scirpophaga incertulas. The sequence continues at coordinate 12,663 of JAYEAL010000953.1, read as the reverse complement.
AGATGAACTTTATCCTAACTGGCGGAGCAATTTTATTGCAAAAAATTTTAAAATTATAAAAAATAATCAAATTCAGTGTAACACAACAGATCAGTTAAATGAACAAAGTTTTGGTCCTAGTGAAAGTTGTTTTTCAAGTATTATGAAAGTACATAGCCAAGATAGAAGTCAATTTCAATCTAATAATAATAGCCAATATGTGGTGAAAGCAGTAGAGGAGTTTAAAACATTATTTCCAAATGTGTTTAAAAAGAATTGTAATACATGTATAAAGGGCTTTGAAGCAAAATTATATTTGAAAGATGATTGTACACCACTATTTCAAAAACCTTATCCCTTACCATACAATATTGTTGATACAATTTCCAATACATTAGATAAGTTAGAAAGAGAAGGGAAAATATATAAGGTAAAATTTTCAGATTGGGCATCACCCCTAGTTCCAGTAAAGAAGTCAGATGGGTCTTACAGGTTATGTGTGGATTTTAAGAAAACCCTTAATCCCAATTTAAAAATTGATTGTTACCCATTACCAAAGGCGGAAGATGTATTTGCCACTATGTCAAATGGTAAAGTATTTGTTGTACTTGATTTATCTGATGCTTATACACAATTATTAGCCTGTAAAGATAGTCAGCCCCTATTAACAATTAACACTCATAAAGGTTGTATAGATACACTCGATTAATCTACGGTGTAGCATCAGCACCAGCAATTTTTCAAAATGTTATGGATCAGGTCCTATCTGGCATTGATAACACATGCTGTTATATCGATGACATATTATGTAAGGTGGGAGCTATGAAGAATGTTATTCAACAGTATTAAAAGTTTAGAAAGACTGAATCAGCATAATATTAGAGTTAATTTTGAAAAGTGTAAATGGTTTACTTCTTCTGTAGAATATTGGGACATGTGATATCGGCAGAAGGCAGATCTCCCAGCCCAAATTTAGTTGAGGCTATAGTAAATGCTAAATGTCCTAATAATGTGAAGGAGTTAAGGTCCTTTTTAGGGTTACTGAATTTTTATCACAACTATATTGAGAATCTTAGCACATTAATTAAGCCTCTGCGTGAATTAACAGAACATAAATCTAAGTGGGAGTGGACAAATATCCACCAAAAAGTTTTTGAAATGAGTAAACAGAAATTAGTAAATAGTAAAGTGTTAATTCATTATGACCCATCAAAACCTATATTATTATATAGTGATGCAAGTCCTGTTGGTTTAGGAGCAGTCTTATGTCATATTGTATATGAAAATAATGGGGATTTACCAGTAGAGAGACCAATTGCATTTGCTTCCTGTTCCTTAACAAAGGTGCAACAGAGTTATTCACAGCTTGATAGGGAAGCTCTTGCAATTGTGTATGCTGTAACTAAATTTCACAAGTACTTGTGGGGAAGGGAATTCACCCTAATTACTGATAATGCTCCAATCAAACACATTCTACATCCTAATAAAAGTGTACCTACATTAGCTACACAGCGTCTTCAGCATTGGGCTTTAATATTAGAGAATTATAAATATAAACTTGAACATAAGAAAAGCACTTTTTTGTGTCATGCAGATGCCTTATCACGTTTGCCTGTCAATAAAATAGTTGTAGATATAAATTATACTTTTAAAAATGATGAATTACCTTTGAGTTCTGTTGATGTTGCCATGGCAACATCAAATGATAATGTATTGTGTAAAGTTTTTGATCTCACAAAAAATGGTTGGCCAAATCATATGTCTGATTTAACATTAACACCGTATTTCGTTTACGTCATCACATTTCCATTATGGAAAATTGTCTGTTATTTGGATCAAGATTGATTATTCCACAAAAGCTTCAAGAACATGTTTTAAATTTATTACATGAGGGCCATCCTGGCATTGTCAGAACAAAAATGCTGGCCAGAACCTTATTTTGGTGGCCATCAATGTCTGCTGATATAGAACTCAAATGTAATTCATGTGAACCTTGTGCTATTGTTAATTTTAAACCTAATAATCTTAAGGTACCATGGCCTAGAACAAGTAAACCCTTTGAAAGAGTTCATGTTGATTTTTTTGAATTTGAAAAGATACATTTCTTTATATATTGTGATGCATATTCAAAATGGATAGATGTAAGGCTCATGAAGTCTTGTAATGCTATAAGTGTAAATCAAGAGTTAAGTTCAATATTTTCTTATGTTGGGTTACCATTTGAAATTGTGTCTGATAATGGTCCACCATTTGATTCATATAGTTTTCAGAGTTTTTGTACGAATTTAAATATTAAGGTTACTAAACCATCACCTTATCATCCTGAAAGCAATGGTCTTGCTGAAAGGAATGTCCAAATTGTGAAAAAAGCTCTAAGACGACTTGTGCTACAATCTAAGCAAAAGAATTGCGAAAGTATTGAGCAGGGGTTAGTTAAGTTTTTGTTTAATTATCGGAATACTGATACAACGGTAAACTCAAAGTCACCTAATTCAATGTTACTTAGTTATAAACCTAGAACTATGTTAACGATGTTAAATCCAATTCATAATCCTGATTGTTCTAAACGATTGCCTGTATTCCCTCATTTCTTGGAAAATGATTTAGTATTAGTTAAAATTGGTGCCATGTATCCAACAAAAGGTGTTGTTGTTAAAGTTTTAAGTGCTACACAATATCTTGTTTCTGTAAATGGAGTTCTTAAGAGAGCTCACTTAAATCAATTAAGTTTTGCACCATTACCACAAATTGTCAAGTGTAAAGGTGAAGAGAGTAGTTCTACAGCACATTGTCCAAATTTGTTGCCAGAGAGAGAAGATACTTCACTCCGGGAGTTGGGCAGTGAAACTCAAACTTCTATGATACCCATACTTAATGATAATGTGCAAACTTCTGTGCTACCGTCAAATGGAGATATTGATAATCATGTATTACCCAACTCTGGCAATGAACAGGACACATGCGCTGGGGAAGCTACTGTACAGATTCCTCCAATGTTACGTAGATCATCTAGAATTGTTCGACCACCTATTAAACTTTTAATCTATGATTGATTGCAATATATTATCTATGATTGTTTGTCGATGAAGTTAGTCTATGTCTATGGTCGAATGTGTTACAATAGTGTTTACGATTTTCTAAATAAATCAGTATAAGTATCAGTGTGTTTAATATATTCAAGCCATCCTCATTGAGCCACTACAGAACACTAAAATGGCCAGGCGTTTGTAGTTTTGTTTCCAGTTTTTGATTTCTCGAGGAGAAATTCCTATAATCGGCTCTTACAATATCTACAGAATAAATTGCTGGTATTTGTAAAGTCGGCTGTAGCCTAATTAGCAATTGTATACAACCATTACCCTGGTGCCAGCCAACAGTATACTCTGGCACTCTTTAGTAACATTCCTACAGAGTGAGTGCCTATACATGCTCTTTGTTTAATATAGTCGGGGTATTTAATTTAAACAAAGATATTTTGCAAATCATTTTTATTATGATATGATTTTGCCTAATGTGCTATATTAAGCCTTTCTATTAAAGCATTTCTTGCTCTTTCTCCAGCTGCAAAGTTATTTGCACTAGCCTCCGCTGTATGTGGAATCTGGAACAAACATAATACTTATTAAAGTAGATAATGATTTTTTTCATAATATAGGTCAATAATGTTGAAAATTTTGTTGATACCTACACTTCTTAGACTTCAAAGCAAAAATAATATTGTTAAACTAAACACAGACACAAATTTAATGCTAGGAAAATTAAAAATACCTGCATTGTACTTTCTACTTGTTCTTCATGTGGTGGCAATGACTCAATAGGCAATCTTGCAATATTTGCAACATTGTGTAATACTACACAGGCATTGGCAATTAATCCAGCTGTGGTGGGATCATAATGAAGTTTTCGGTCCACTAGTAGGCATCGCCAGCGTGACTTCAGAACACCAATGCAGCGTTCCACAGTGTTACGCGCCCTACAGTGGACCTCTGTATAATGACGCTGAGCTGTCCCAGCTTGTGTGTCAATAATGGGTGTCATTAGGCTAGGTCTTAATGGGTAACCCGAATCACCTGAAAAGACCATATGCCATAATTTATCTATCTTTTATATTATTACATACATTTAATGCTATTTGAAGATAAAAAATATCAAAGATACTCATTATACTAATATAAAGAAATATGATTCTCATTATTTTAAATTACCTTTGATAAGTACATTTTATGTATTAAAACATAGGTTTAAATTCATAATATTTTAAAATAGTGGAAAATTCCCAACTGAAAAAACTGAAAACTGAGCCGAAACTCTGCATGTTGATCAAGGTAAACCACTGATGTTATTGGGCACGCTAAGACACCGTGAGTGACGGAGGCGAACGGAGTGAGCCGTAGGAACGGTAGGTGGTCTAGCGTGCCCAATAACATCCTACTAAAATCACATTTGTGTGTCAACTTTTGAACTGGAGACACCACCTGATGATTTTTCATCAACATTTTTCAGTTTTCTTTGGACTACTTCATAAGATAGATCTTCTTGAGACATGTTCTCTATTATTGAAACTACAGTGTCATACTTTGATGCTTAGTCCCATTATCAATATACAAATCATGTCGTCATCTTCCATGGATTTTGTATCAACACTGTAATTCATTTATCAAACCTTCAAACCTTGAGATATATGTATCTAATGTTTCACTGTCTTTCATTTTTATTGTGAATAGTTTCTTCTTCAATACTAGTTTACCTGACAAACCTTTCATCTGGAAGGTATTTGTCAACGCTTGCCACATTTCATAGACTGTAACTCTTACCCCGTAACACATTCAGTTGGGAATCATGTACACATTGTATGATGATGTTCTTAGCAACATTATCTTTCTTTTTTCTTTCTGACTTTTCAGACTTAATTTCCTTTTCTGTTTTGCTTTCATCTGATAAGTAATTTTGATACTTCACACAACCTAGAGCATCATGTTTCGGCAAGCAAACTTTCCATCCTGAACTTCCAATTTAGAAAACCATCCCCATTAAACAAAGGTACATTGTACTGTCTGCTTGTCATCTTGATATTTGTACTTATAATTGTACACTTGAACAAAAGACTTGCAACTGCAAACTGCTAAAAACTCAGCCTCGAAATATAATAATGTAGGTACTGAAAACTCAGTCTAAAATTCCGCCTAAATACTCAGCCTCTTATACTCGGGCATACTGGGCCCGTAACCTGTTATGATGCAGAGTATAAGAGAACAACAGGCTTTTTAAAGAAATACGAAATCACAATATATTCTGAATTCTGAATATATGGAGTGCTCCCAGGAATCTTGTACAAAGCTTTACCACCTTGGCTGTCTCGGTGTCACAGCCGAACGATTTCAATCCTTCACGGAAGAATTTAAAAGTACTTGGACGTGTCCAGAATGTACGCGTAATATTCCAAGAAAGGATAAGTCCAACACCCCACCACCCCACCCCAGTAAGAGGAAATATTATATTGAACAAAACATTCACACCAAATAACTTTGTAAACACTGAGCGCGGTAACCGATTAAACTCAAATGAGCCGCCGGCCGCAGTGAACATGGAGAACAAAATTTGTATTGAATTACGGGAATTTAGATCGGAGATCAATTTACGACTCGACGAACAAATGAGAGAAATAAAATCACTCCAAAGTCTATTTTTGAGCACTAGAACTGAACTTCAACAAATTAAACAAGAAATGTCGGTACTTACAGAAAAAGTGAATAAAATTGATAACCCGCAGAATAATACAGAAATCCTTTCTAAGAACACTTCACGACACCAAATGAAACCTGGATTTAACACCAATACCAAAACAATTATGAAATGTACTGCGCCGCAAGCGCAACCACAACGAACAGAAAATTCATTTGCAAGTATCGTCGCACAGAGCATCAGTGATCCGTCGGGGCCTCAGTCACACCGAAGCGCTCCCAGAAAAGTTATAAAACACACCAAAAAGGAAGAAAACCTGCAGAAAAACGAAAATAACAGTGGGAAGGTTACACTTGTAAAAAACGGGTCTATTTCAGAAAAACAAATTACTTTAACAGAAATGAAGTGTATCGGTGAAGGAGGAAAAATAGAAGAATAGGACAATTTTGAACAGAACAAGACAGAACAGGAATATACGCTGGTAACGCAAAAAAAGGACCAGATATCCAAGAACTGAGGTGAGAAAGGGGGATATGACGAATGGTGAAGGAACAACAAGTGGGATTGCAGGAACGGAAAAAAAGAAATTTTTGCATGTATGGCATCTTCAAAGGAAGATAGTTTAGAAGAGCACGTGAAAAAATTATGTGGCAAGGAAGTAGCTGTTAAAATAGAAAGAATCAGACACAAAACGGAAAGGGACTATGCGTCTTTCATTGTATCTGTTCCAGAAAGTAAATACGATTTGATATGTCAGCCGAAGAGTTGGCCAGTAAATGTTGAATTTTGTGAATGGGTTTGGTTTCGCAAAGCAACCAAACATACCTAGCAAATTGGAAATGACTGTACAGATTTTATATCAAAATGTACGCGGACTGCGAACAAAAACTAGTGATTTTTGCAAAAGTATTTTATCTCTAAGTTCGGACTTATACGCAATTACAGAGACAAGTTGCAACGAATCGATATGCGACGGTGAATTAGTACTACCGGGCTATACAATTTTGCGTTGTGATCGAGCGGATGGCCGCAAACACGGTGGTACGCTAATCGTTTCAACATCACGGTGTGAGATGCGGCCGGTGCCGGTTCCGAGTGACATTGTCAGTAACATAGACAACCATATCTTTGAGTTGTTCGGGTATTTATTTACGAAATAGATTTCTTTTTTTGATGTGTGTAGTATATATTCCTCCAAGAAGTTCTGAGGATGAGTATATGTTGATGTTTAGAGTTATTGAACATGATAGTAGAAATTACAGTGAAATAATTGTACTTGGAGATTTTAACCTACATTCGTGTTCAACAAATACTCTCAATTACTTTGAGTTTTTTAAATCGTATTGTGGATTCGTTCAGAAGAATAATGTACTTAATAGGAATAATCGTACGTTGGATTTGGCGTTGTGCGGTGGAGAGGGGAGTGTTCATGTGGCGGCGTCGGATGTGTTTGTTACGCAGGTGGATGTTCAACACCCACCACTGCAGGTATCTGCGACCCTGTACCCTAGATTGCGGCAACCAGTTGCGGTTACACCAAATTCATCACCTCGCGATAATTCAGGTAATTTAGGCTGGAATTTTAACAAAGCAGATTTTCCAGCGCTTTATTCGATGTTGGAAAATGTCGATTGGTCTCCAATCTACACCTTAGATTTAGAAAACAGCTTAGATTTTTTTTACAACACTGTAAATACAATATTTGACACTTGTGTTCCAAAGAAGAAACTTAAGCGTAAAAATTCGGGTGGTACGTATCCTGAATGGTACACGGCTGAGGTTATTTGTGAAATTAAAAACAAGGCGTTTTTACACAAACAATATAAGAAGTCTGGTTTACGTGCGGATTATAACAAGTTTGCAGAAAGTAGGAAAAAAGTTAAAAACTTAATATCCGTTACGTATGAACGATATCAGGATTTGGCACAAAGTAACCTTCAGAATGATCCAAAATCCTTTTGGAACTACATAAAATCTAAAAAGTCTAGTAGAAAACCAAATAGGATTTTGAGTAATGAACGGGTAATGCGAGAGGACGAATGTATGAGTGAATTTGCAAAGTTCTTTCATTCGGTATATAGAACGCAGCGCCCAGAGCTGAATGTGGACGCAGCGATAGCGAGTGCGGGAGTTGGGAATGGCGCTGTGAATGTTCAGTTACAACAAGTGCAATTGAGGGACGTATTATCAGCCCTTCGCTTGCTCAAACCCAAAAAATCTGCTGGACCAGATGGGATACCACCATACATCTTCAAAGATTGCCGGTCAGTATTCGCAGCGCCATTGTACCACATTTTTAGTATTTGCTTTGATCAAGCTGTATTTCCCGAATGCTGGAAATTAACCCGTGTCGTGCCAGTACCAAAAGGAACATCAGCAACTAAAATTGATGAGTATAGGCCAGTTGCAGTTCTTTCGACCCCAGCTAAAGTGTTGGAGTCTGTTACATATAAAATTATATTTAAACAAGTAAGCACCTACTTATCTGAAGCGCAGCACGGATTTCGCCCGACGAGAAGTACAAGTACTAATCTAATTAATTAGATGTCCTATATAACACCGATAGTAGACGCAGGAGGCCAAGCTGATGCCGCATACTTCGACTTCAAAAAAGCATTTGACCTTGTAGATAATGATGTGCTATTGAGTCTGAATCATATCCAACTTGGTCAGGCGTTAGTCAAGGCTCAAATCTTGGTCCATTGGCGTTTATATTAATGATAAACGATCTTCCTAATGTGGTCGGGTTCGCGAAGTGCTTATTGTTCGCGGATGATCTTAAGCTAGTACTTCCAATAAAACATTATGAAGACTGTGAGAAGCTACAACACGACATAAATAGGGTGGTTGAATGGAGTAAGGATAATGGCTTACAGTTCAACAACTCGAAATGTGTCAGAATAAGTTATTCACGAAAACATGACCCACTTAGGTATACATATAACGTTGAGGGTAATAAGATGCGGAGGGTCACTGAGGTGAAGGACTTGGGAGTACAGCTAAGAACAGACCTCTCTTTTGCGGATCATATAATAAATATTTGTAAGAAAGCTTTTCGAATGCTGGGTTTTACTTTAAGAACTGTACATAACTTTAAAAATATTCAGGCTATTACTGCTCTTTATAGCGCACTAGTTAGGAGCTTGATGGAAAATTCTAAAATTAGAACACAATGCAACGTAATTATATTGCAACTGGAACACGGTTATGCTGAGTATAACCATTATAACACAATGCTTCTGAATCAGCAGTTTACAACGCAGACCAGACAGCGTCGCGGGCTCATCAATGGTGTTGGCTACATCTCACATAGCTTATTCGGAATTCTCGATGATAGTTTTGCCGATCAGTATGCAAAGGACATTGATTTATTACAAACTAATCAGCATCACCTTGCCGCTTTATGGAAGAACCAAACTTCAGTTCTCGAAGCAGAGTATAATTTGATCAAGAGAGTAGAAGAGTCTATGAATAAGCAGCACAAGTTTTTCAACCAACACGTTAATGATTTGAAGTCTAGTATAGAAAATGTTGCAAGCAGCAATGATTTTACGATGTCATCTTTAATAGCTACAAATATATTAAATAATCTACGAAATATCCAGGACACGTTATTAGATACAATTACAGACATTTTTCATGGAAATGTCAATATTCATCTTTTAAAGCCTGAACAGCTATTCCAAGAGCTAAACACCATTTCTGGTCATCTCACCAAGGATTTGTCTTTACCGATTGATCACATACAGAATAGTCTGGCCAAAATCTACCATATCCTAAGAATTAAAACTAGATTTACAAACGACTATCTAATCTTTGAAATTAAGATACCATTAGTAAGTCGAGATCGCTACGATATTTATACAATAATACCAATATCCCGAAATGTCAACGAAACCATGGTCACCCTAGTGCCTATATATGTTGCTGTGAACCTTCAGAAGGACGAATACTTGCCATTGTCCGATAACGAATTGCTAATGTGCAACAACCTTGATGACAACACACATATTTGTTCATTGCACGGGCCATTGTATCAGTTGAATGGTGACCAGTCTCTATGCGTAAAGAGTCAAACCACATTACATTGCATAACAGCTGTTAACTCTTGTAAACAAACATGGTTCAAATTACACAAAATAAATACATACCTATTTTCCTGCTGTGGTCAGTGCCCTATTAGAATAATATGTGGAGATATGTTAGCCACAGAACGACTCAGCATGGTTGGTGTCGTCACTCTTCAAGAAGACTGTGTTATTAAAGGAGATTCATTCACCATAGTGTCGCATAAGCAATTTAGTAACCGCATCGATGTGCAGCCTGCTATACTGCAATATACCATTCCGTCCATCAATAATGTTTTAAATGTGTCCATGCCCAATATTTCAATTGATTTACAAACCAGTGGATTGCAAAAAGATTTAAAGAGCTTAGGAGACCAGATAAACCAACTGAAGGAGCAGCAGGCAGATATAACCAAGGTGTCATACCACGACGTTCACCATTACGTCGCCATCTACCTGGTTATTGGAGGGGCTCTATCAGGAGTCCTGGCTTGGGTCTGCTACCGGTTCCGGAGGAGTCGCGCGGTACGACGCCCTGCTGTATGCAGTGACGTCACCGCGGTTCAAGAAGATTGCGTGAGTGTGAAAAGTGAGTGTGTGAGAGTGAAACGTGAACCTACCAGTAAAATAGTGATAAGTGAGCCTACTAGTGTTAGTGAAATTCCTAATTCAAGTCAAAGGGTTATCTTTAATAAAAATAGTGCGCGCGTGATGATGAATAGGGCGTCGTCGCCTGTATTGCGTAGTCACATTGTGAACCAAAATGACAATTAGAAATAATAGTGAAACAAAAATGCCCAATCACCTTGTTAATCATTGAATATTGTTGATCACCTTGTTACTCATGTCGCTACATCTCACCACATCATCCACCACACCACTCATCTCTCATCTCTTTCTCGCCCGGGAGCATGTACGGTTTACGTACATTACACAATCCAATGCCGCGGCCACGGTCGCGGTCACACGCGTTTCGTCAGCATTTCATGCACACCAACAAGCTTGTATGATACATACATTAAAGTTAGTACACAATCAACCATTCCACCATTCGTACGTTTCTTACCAAAACCATAAATATACCATTCTTTCGCGTGTGCTCATTAATACCATTATATACCTAATTTAGTACCATTTACAATAAATAAACAAGTGTCTTATATCAGTGCATTTTAATAAACCATCTCTCTCTCTCTAAATTAAAAATCAGAGTTATCCTTGGATAACTCAAACTATTAAGGATATGATGCGTCTCCGAGATAGAGCTTTGTGTAAATTTCGCCGTACTAAACTCGCTTCTCATAAGACATACTACAAAGATTTGAAAAATGCTGTAGATTTGGCTCTTCACTCCGAAAAGGCTGCTTACTTTCGTTACTTTATAAATAAGAATCTGGGGGATACACTCTGGAGTAACATTAAGAAAAACGTTGCAGACTTTCACAAAAAACATACTGATCTGCCAGAGTATCTGAACGATCCAGATTGCATAAATGATTTTTTCCTCAAGATTCCCGGTAATAATAGGATTAATGGTTCGCTTTTAAATTACTACCAAAGTAACGCTTTCACTAATGACGTTTTTGGCTTAAAACCTGTGGAGTTTTAAGCCAAAAACGTGGATTTTGAGGACAGTACCTTCAGTACTGTCCTCAAAATTATAAGAAGTTTTTCCACAAATGCTCAAGGCATTGATAACATCACGCTGGATATGATTTTACTGACTTTGCCGCGAACACTTGGTATAGTTACTGCTATTGTCAATATGTGCATCAAAACAGACACTTTTCCAGAATTATGGAAGGTCGCGATCGTTAAACCTCTTCCCAAGGTTAGACACCCTAAAGAGTTAAAAGATTTACGTCCTATTAGCATTTTACCGTTTTTGTCAAAAGTTCTGGAAAGGGTTACATGTATGCAGGTAAATGAATATTTATTGAATAAAAATATCTTACCCCAAAAGCAGTCTGGTTTTAGAACTGGCCGAAGTACAACCACGGCCCTTTTGGACGTGATTGATGACGTATTGACGGGACAGGATATGGGCGAGGCAACCATATTGGTACTGCTAGACTACTCTCGTGCGTTCGACACATTGAATGTGTCGTTACTACTGTCTAAATTGAAGTATTATGGTTTTGATGATGCTGCTTTGAGGTTGTTTTCGAGTTATCTTTCTGGTCGATCACAAATGGTAGAAGTCACTTGTATGGACAATACTAAAAAATACTCAACTATTTCCTCCGTGGACCAAGGAGTGCCACAGGGCTCTATACTTGGACCTTTGCTGTTTATTATTTACACTGCGGATTTAGTTAGCTGTTTGCAGGGCTGTGAGCATCATTTATACGCCGATGATCTACAAATTTATAAATCATTTAAACCTACAGAAGCAGAGACATCTGTGCAGATCATAAATAAAAGTTTAGAACATATAGCCGAGTGGTCTGTGTATGGTTTACACCACACAACTGGTAGATGATATAAATAAAAGAATTGATTATAACTGATTGATATAATATAAACTGTTAAATTGATTAATTGCTAAAATGCTATGATAATATGCTGATGATAATGAGTACACGCCTAATGCCGCGCGAGGTATTAGGCGAACTGAGTAAACTGCTTATGACGCAAATTATGCTGAAATGCACTTTGTACGCTGAAACCGTACCGACCAGAGAGATGAATGATGAGATGAACGACATGATTTAACAAGGTGATAGTACAAATTGCTTAATATAGGAATGTAAATACAAATGATACCCGACAAACTAATTTTCGCTTATATCGAAACTACATTTTGTTAAAATAGGGGAGGTCGCCTTATTAGCTCTCGCGTTTAAGTCCATGAGAGAAGTTGACCTTTTGGCACTGACACTATGCTCTGCTTTACACTCACACATATTTCCGACACTCACTCGTTGTTTTTTAA
>JAYEAL010000744.1:0-18954 GCA_036419045.1 Scirpophaga incertulas | reverse complement strand
CTGGACAGACAAACAAATAAAGAGCGCCCCGCGGCTTTACATACACTGTACGCACTACTCAACTCTGTCCCACCAGTATCATCACCACCTTAATAACCAAGCCATAAGACTCAAAATCCACTGCAGGGCTGTTTAATTTTGATACCTATCACTTCAGCTTTTTATGACTTACTATCACGCTACTGGTGATGTGGAATTTCTTCCAAACAGTTCCAATAGGTCGAAACATAAAACTTGTTTACGTTCCAATAGTAATTATTTTTATTTATTTCCAACAAGCGTGTTCAATTTCCGTGTCATAGCTGCCGCCGTGAAGGTTGGAGTCTTTACTCTAGAAATAGTCAATAAGTATGTATTCTTGTGAAGAGTGAAGCCTCCATTCAAGCCGTAGCGCCCTTATGGCCAAGGTTCAAGCTGAGCTTAGTCGGTAGGTCACGTGATAGGACCGCTCCGGTCGTGTGGAGTGCAACATAACCCTCGTGACACTTGCTGTTGCGAGGGTATCCTGGGTACGTTTCGTGCCCCTTTTGACGGATTCTCAGCTTTCCTCTCCTGAGGAAAAAAAAGAGTGGTCTTGGCTGGTTAAAGAATCTAATGATTTAGGAGATACACCTACAAAGAAATTAAAGATGATTGTAACCAACTGGACCAGGGTCGTTGACTAAGTCCTAATCGTCCTAAAGTAGGTTAAGGTTTTCTGCCACGGGGGATGGTATTCTCTAAGGGGTGCGCTACTATTCTAGTTGTTTCAATAACCCCTTGGACGACCTTACATCGAATACCACCCGCGCCCGGTCTGCGGCAGGTGGTTATGTTGGACTCTTGCCTTTGGGGCAGAAGGCCTGGGACCTTATCGGCTTTGAACTAAAGCGGTAGGCCAGTACTCTTTAGTGGACGTATAGATTGTAATGGATGAATGAATGGGGAGTGTGAGGGGAATGAATGAATGGGGAGAGAATGAGGGGAGTGCTCAGTTCTCGGAGACTCCCTCGTGACATGAAAACTTTCGAGTTCTTATTACGACAATGCGAGTTCACACACCGCGCACAGAACAAAAGAGTTTTTGAAGCAAGAAAACATATGATTATTAGACCATCCGCCGTACAGCCCCGACCTTTCTCTAAAATAAAGAATAAATTGCGTGGTTAGAGATTTTCATTACATGAAAAAGCTGTGGACACCTACAAAACGGCCATTTTGGAGACCCCCAACTTCCAAATGGATAAGTTGTTGCTTCAATGATTGGTTTCATCGTATTGAAAAGTGTGTCAAATTTCGCGGAGAATACTTTGCAAAGCAATAAATACATTTTTTAATAGTAATGCTGTATCACTTCCTTGATTCCAGAAATTTTCATTGCCACCCTCGTACGAGTAATGTCTGAATACTAGTTGTAGAAAAAAACGTATACAATACGATAAAAAAGACATTACGTTACGTTTGCTTTTACAGACCCTTATGTGTATTTATTTTATATATTTTAATGATTAGATATTATAAATTCTTTTTATTAAAAAATTGTGACTGTAGAAAATCTGCTTTTTTACGAGGTAGAAAGCTATTACGCACCATACCTGTTTGATATCTGCCTTGATCATTTACAATGGGGTTTCATGTCGGCTTGCATAGAGTCTGCTTACTTTGGCATGCCTTTTTCGCTGTCAAAGCGCGTCATATAATTTGTCACAAGAAGAAAATTTTACCATCCTTTGTCGATAGTACTCGTAAGTCAACAGGCGTGTGTAGTACTCTCTCCGTTTAGTGCGGGGTATCTATACCTACTAAATCAACGTCCATTTCGTCCTTGATCGAGGCGATCCAGGGACTGGAAAACCGAGTACTTCGAAACACCTCAGGACAGCTCAGTCAACTACGGCCGAGTCTTAGCGCCTATGAATAGCCTATGAATGCGCTCATCAGCAGTCACCTAAGTGCGCAGGTCACTCCTAGGGCGGTCATAGAAGACGGGTTGCATAGCACCGACTTCTACTGCCCAACCGTCTAAGTCGGAGGAGCGGCGTGAGGATCGTTTCCCCACCCCACATTTTTATATGATCGTTAATATCAAAATCTTAGAGATATAAAAAGGTAGTAAAAGTGTTTTCGTCACTGCAGCAATTCCTTCCCCATTGGGTTATTTTAACTCTCAATTGAACCCTCAGTATTTATATATGACACTGAACAATTTCATTTGAATCCCCTTTGTTTGTCAACATATTTGCGTGCTACAAAAATATCCACGCGTGCCAAAAATAACCACACACTGACACATCGTAAACCCATAATGCCATGAAAAGTTCACGTCCCGTCACGGTCAAACATAACGCGAGTTACATAAGATCAGTTGGAAACTGAAACGCCACCATTGTGGCAGGTTGCGACACGCGTGCGTGGCAACGTGCAACATCGCATTTCGTCATCTCGCATGACAATCAGCACTTAACAACCAACCGGACGACTTAACAATGCCGCCGCTGAGTCAGGAGCTGAAGCGGGGCTTGATAACGTGTGGTATAAGTCACGAAAGGCAGGTAATAATTTAAAGAAATATTTTTTACAAAATCTAGTTTATAAGACAAAGATGCTACGCCATTCTACACACGTCTAAGACAAGACCTTGTAGGTGGCATCTGCGCCGCCAAACGCTCCATCATACCTTAGTTCGGCAGTCTTCAGCATGACTAGGTTCCCATATGATAAGGCTGGCGCCACTTTGGCTTCCCGCGCCTCTTCAAGCGCTTTGCGCCCCTTTTATGGGCCTGCGCTGCATCGCCGCTCTCTTGAGGGGCAGTCGCCTTCACGATTTGCCTATATTGTTCTTAGAACTTAGGCACAGGCTGAGTTTAGTCGGTAGATCACGTGGTCAGAATGCTTTGGCTGTCCGAGTCCGAGATAACCTCCGTGACGTTTCGTGCTCCGTGTGGTTGATTCTCAGCCCTCCTCTCCTGAGGAAAAAACAGACCTTGTACTGGAAAGAACCAGCAAGGACTAGTTTTTTCTGTCCTGTGTTTTTACAGAGACGTCAATTAGAAGCTGGTCTCAGATACGAGTACATAGACTAAAACCAACTTCCTTTGCAAGCTTAAACAAGTTCACTACAAGTCAACTATTGTCAACGTAACTATTGAGTCATTAAAATGAAACCGAAGTAAAGACACATATCTGTCTATTCTGTATATTATACATCTGTCTGATGTAAAGACATCTTATGTCACATATAGGCAACGCAGGCGCCAAAGGCCGACTTATCTCTCAGAGAGATTTCTTCCAACCAACCCTAGATGGTTTTGGCTGATTAAAAATTTGCTACGTTTAAAACTTTTTTTAAAATATAAATAATATAAGCGTCATATTTATATACATTATTAAAATTGATATGAGAAATAGATCGGATACATCCATACATAATTATAAATTTATATTCATAAACTGTCTGTGTATGAATATATATTTATAATTATGTATGTACACACATAATTATACATGTAGATGTACGTACAAATATATAATATGATCAAGTGCTCTTCTTTAGATTGCACTTAAAAGAAGCAATGCATTGACAATCTTGAACACTGGCTGGCAGCTCATTCCACAATCTAGCAGCACGAACAGTAAAGGAGCGGAAGTAGAATTTGGAGTTCGAAAGAGGTACATTTAAAATAGGGTAAACAGGGGGAGTAATAGAGGACACACAGACACGCTGTGGTCGGGAAGTAAGTCAAATCTACCGGGTGTCTCATTCAAATCGGTCAGTATGGGAAAGTCTGAAACTATAAGACATACGAAGATCTGTTCTGAGGAACCATGTCATCGATTTTAATAACAAGAAAAACTGCATTCATACATTTTAAAAATCATCTGTACTCCGTTCGGGAATCGAACCCGATTGTTTTGAAAAAAAACCTACACTATTTCTATTTGGATATCGATTGTGTAGGTCTTAAGCAGTAAATGTCTCTATGAAACATGATGTCTAAAATGAATAAAATGCATTGTTTTCACATACTTTATTTTATTTTAGTAGGTGCTCGAAGTGACCGCCGCCTTTTTCAATACAATATTCAACACGTTTAGGTAACGATCTTATGATTGCATTTTGTATCTTCATGTGGTGAATTTGCGTTAAAATTGTCTCTATGGCAACTTTTAGGTCTTCAACGGTATCATAACTTGTTTTGTACACTTCATCCTTAACGTATCCCCACAAGAAATAGTCCAAAGGCGTTCAATCGGGCGACCTTGCGGGCCATTTGGTAGGGCAAAAATGGCAATGTCTCTTGGCAACAATGCATTTTATTCATTTTAGACATCATGTTTCATAGAGACATTTACTGCTTAAGACCTACATAATCGATATCTAAATAGAAATAGTGTAGGTTTTTTTTCAAAACAATCGGGTTCGATTCCCGAACGGAGTACAGATGATTTTTAAAATGTATGAATGCAGTTTTTCTTGTTATTAAAATCGATGACATGGTTCCTCAGAACAGATCTTCGTATGTCTTATAGTTTCAGACTTTCCCATACTGACCGATTTGAATGAGACACCCTGTATAGCGTAAATATTGAAGAAATGTAGCAGTAACTACTTAGCGGTACGAAAACTGTTTGTTGGTATACACATCACATAAAAACACTCTATTTTAGGTTTTTTTTTCAATTATAATTTAATTTATTCGACACTACAACGCCATTGTCAATTTTGTATATAATTAAAAAATATCAAACCTTAGCCGAATGTTCGGAAAAGTATTCTTCAAGTAAATATCCGATTTCAACTTTAAGTACTCTTTATCAATACTAAATCTTGAGTGTTCAGTGCAACCTGTGCACCCTTAATGTTGCGCTGCACGTATTATTATTATTTAGGATTATTTACACATAGACATAGCTAGCAATCTACTTTTTACAATAAAGAGACAACTTCACACCTTCCAGATTCAACATAAAATCATCGACATAAAATACAATGAAAAAATTCACTTGAAACTACCACACTCCGTGAAATCGTGTCAAAAAAGACCATAGACAAGTAGTTTTACCGTAAACAATGTTTTTTATCGACGCGCCAGCTGCCACTTCCGCCATCGCGATAATAATAAAAAGAACAGCGCCCGAAACTCGCAACTAGCCGTAAAATATTGTCATTAACACACTAAAAAAAGTTTACGGACTTACAAAATCTCGTATTCCCCGGCGCTACTGCGGTTTTTTAATATCCATACGCCATAAACATTTAAATTAACAATATAAAAACGAATTTATCGCTTAAGCTATTTGCGATTTTTTAAAGGGAAATAAATATTTGTTATTTCACGCTGAGAAGTTGGCTGCTTTATCCCTCTGGAGGCTGAGAATTCTCATGGATACCATTGCAATCGACTGCGACGGTGATTAGGTTGGACTCCAAATCGATCGAGGCGGCTCGACATGAATGACTTATCAGCTAAATTCAGGCGGAACTGTCTTAAGGAACAGAAGAGCACAGGAAGGTGCGCTAGAAGTGGTGCGATACACCCAAATGCCTCCTGCTTATAGAATGGGATTTACTCGTGGCCAAGCAGAAAGCTGCCGAGAAGGGGGCTCAAACGTAGGGTGTCATTCGGTGGCGACAGATGTAAACATATTGATGATTATGATGTAAATTTATTAAGTTTAATACGACTATCGCTCGCAATAGACGCTTGGCCTATGATTCTCCGACCTGAAAGATTTTGTTAAGACTTTGTGGCTACAGGAGTCCTTAAAGCTGGTGCTTACTTCGTCCAACATATCGCTCTGGTGTTACAGAGAAGTAACGGCGCCAGCATATCCATGCCGCAAGCTGACTTGCTGGGCGGAGTTTTCATTTTAGAACTGCTTTTTTTTGTATTTAGATATGTTTAGAATAATATATCTGTTGTTTATAGGATTAGTTTATTTTTAGAATTAGATTATTTAATTTAAGAATCAATTTAACATAAAATAATAGTTAGTATAATAAACTTATAAAAACCAAATATTAAAATAATTTTTATCGTACTGTAATCTCATTGTTGAAATAATTCATTAAATACATCGGATTAATTACCTTCGCACCCTTGAGGGTAACCTTTGCGGAACCTTTGAATGCCCTTATTAAATACCCGCTTTGGGAGCGCTAAAGATAATTATAGAAATAATAATGAGGTTCATTGCAAAAGAGAATTATTGCTGTAAGCTTCAAGAACACATAGAAAATGGAATATTCATGAAATCTTAACGACGTTTTTTTGAAAGAAGCCTTTTCTTGCAAAGGTATGAATCCGCTAGCTTGGTAAGTCACCTTAAAAATTGTTGTACGTATTCTGAATAATATAATTAAGTAGATGACATTTTTTTTTATTATATACATAACAGTTCTCTTTTAGATGAGAAATATTGAATAAGCAATGACTAGAGATCGGATAATCGGATGCATATTTACATAAAGTTAATTTTTGGCTCACAAATTATGGAAGCGGCTTTTTAAAATACATTTTGTTAAATAAAAATCCCGGGAAAATACGGGACTGCAAATTTAACGTAGTGATATTGTTTGAAAATTACTAAATTAGCACATGGTATTTATTTTCAAAAGACCGAGACTCCGAGTTCATTTATACAACTATGCATACGTATTTACATGAAGTTTAGTTTCAGTTCCATTAGATTTATGAATGTACGATTTATTACATGAAGAGTGTTATACGAAAGTAGTGAGCTAGTTTGACTAACAATATACCTACTCACAAATCACATGGGGAACTGAAACTAACCTTCATGTAAAGCTCATATTACCGACTAGTTTTGCATTACCAAAATGTTGTACAGTACCGGAATTCCGGGATTTTTATTTATGGAAATAAAATAAAAAGACAGTTCCATACTTTGTCAAAAACTAAATTAGGCAAATAAATAAACATCCGGCTATCCAATTCCGCAATCCCGGGATTTTTATTTAACAAAACAATAAAAAGCCGTTTCCATACTTTGTCTTAAACTAACTTTAGGTAAATATGCATCCGATTATTCGATCTCTAGTAATGACGTACCTATCTGCGATTACTACTTTTGAAGTTACAGCGCCATGCTGGCGCCGCTGTCGCGGGTCGCTCAAAAACGCTCCATGCAAAGTACACTGCAATCGTGACGTCATAATTTACTAAAGTCGCCTAATTTGTATGAGTGTATAAACAAAATTGCCAATAACTTTGTTATTTCTACGTTTATAGATATACTTTCTATATTAAATAATGTTACATTTAATATGAGGAAGTTAGAAAGGTATTTATTTCATTAGAATTTTGTAAAAAATAATTGTACATTTTCTAGAAATCTAAAAGCAATATTAATCCTACTACTATTATAAAGGCGAAAGTTTGTAAGTATGGATGTTTGTTACTCTTTCACGTAAAAACTACTGAATGGATTTGAATGAAACTTTACCACAATATAGCTTATACATCAGAATAACACATAGGCTACAATTTTTGAGGTTTCTAATGTCGTAAAAAAAACACATTTTTTGCGCTTACATTGCAAACGCTGACTGAATCCTACGTAGTTTATAGGAGCATACTGCAGTAGCTACCTATAGGCCTATGATTAGGGCTCTGCAGTGCTTAGTTACCGTATTTCTTACTTATTACTAGACTAGACGGGACGAACCTGAAGTCCACGCGAACGAAGTCGCGGGCAAAAGCTAGTACAAAATAAAAGTGATATTTCTATATTGACTTACGTTCATGAGATAGAAAATGCTCAACTTTGATAATTATATAATTAAAATAGGCATATTCAGGTGTCGGTCGAATCGCGAGAGCGCACCCCGCCATGTGCCCCGTATGGGCCCAGAGGACTCGGGGGGGTTTTAGTGGGTAGGCCGGTCCTCTTGACCGGAGAGCCCCACACACGGCCGCGTCTTGCCAGCGCGGTGTCAGGGTGCACAGGGTCGCATTTCCCCCCCTCAAAAAAAAAAAAGGCATTGTCAGGTGTAGTAATCTATCCTATTTAAGTAACGCTCTTTGCTTTAGACTAATGTATTTGTCATTAATACATTTGTCACAAATCTCGTTGGTTTATTAAGCAATTTGAAATAATATTTTTCAAAGATAAAAAAATAACTGTCAATTATTAATATAAATGATGACTTTTTTATGTTGGGGAAATGCGTTATCGTAAAGCCTTGCCAGCTAAAGCTTTATTCAAACCATTATTAGTTTCGGCTAGGAAAATCGAAACATGGGGTAATTATTCCGATCTTAGAGTAATTTCCCTGTTTTTGGGGAAAATGTAAATAATTGAATATTTCCATCAGCACTTTAGACTGCAGTAGCACTAGGAGTAATTGCAATTTTCATTCTTATACTAATTTCAATTGAGGTAGTGATCGTCACGTGTCTCACGAAAGACTGTCTAGGTATAGTATCTACACCAGCGTCTCCCAAAATGGTCTATATCGATCCATAAAAAGAAATTTGGGGGCCCATTAAATGACAATGGGGGTCCATAATAATGGATCTCATCATACACTGATAGTGTATTTACTTATATTATACTATTTTTCAATATAAAGGCATATATATTATTTATAAAAGTACCTATGAAGTTAAAAAAAATATTATATATTCTTACAAAATTTTGTATGCTGTAGGATGTAGGTATTCAAAATCAGGTAAGTAGGGGATCTACCCAAAACCGTAAAACGGTCTAAGACACAAAAAAGTTTGGGAACCTTGATCTACACCAAAGGGTTACTACTGACCAGTTTGAAAAAAATTGAGAAGTAATTTTACTGAGAAAAATAAATGTTAGCCTTCAGCGGTAAAATGTAAGCTTAACTTGTATTTTTTCTAAAAGACGATTATTAAAATGTATGGTTTTTAATTATAACAACCCTTTTAAAAATTCACACAACCCCACTTTGAATTAAAGCTTAAAAAATACCGAACTCGTATAAATCTTTCACCGTTCGTAAATACAATTTGAACTGAGTATAAATTATTATTTCAATTAACGTGCGAGTGGGAGAGCTTCATAGACAAGAGAGATGAGAGAGAGAGAGAATACAAACCTCTTTGTTTTTGTTAAGCAATAGAGACAGATTTATTGCGTTAACAGAGGGCAAAGTACAGTTGACAATCAATATTGCCTGACTCTTAAGTCTCATTATTTTCCATATATTTATTTATATTATTACAGACTAGCTGTGCCCACGACTTCATTCACATGGAATCGTAATTTTAGGTAGCATTTGTAATGACTGTGAGAATGTTATATATGTAAGAGTAGACAAATATAATCAGAAAGCTTCGAACTGCAAAGCTATCGGGAGTTACACGTGTTATTGTGAGTCAACCATAAAAGATAGACATATGCTGTCGGGGGATATATTTTATATAATTTTAAGGAGAACATTTCAGTTATACATGATTTCTGTGTAGCTTTAACCATTAAGGTTGCATACGCGACGGAAGCTTAAAAAATGGAGTAAGTTCTCCCGTTTACCTAACATTTCCCTTCACTGCTCTGCTCCTATTGATTATAGCGTGATAAAAAGTACACTATAACCTGATCTGGAGTATTAAAAATAATTGTACTAAGTTTCATTAAAATCCGTAGAGTAGTTTATTCAACGGTTACTGTTTACTGATTACTAACGGTTACTGATTGCACTTTTGCATCAGTATCGATCCCCAATCACCCTCTGATAGTTATTTTGGAAATATATTTGATGTACATTGATTATTATCCGAAAAATAAAGTAGTATTAAGTTCTTATTAATATTCTCTATTTAACTAAGCAATTTCGACCAATTTGTTATTTTTTGTGACTCGTAGATTCAAATTTGCATTAACTCTTTGAACTATTGTGCTAATGAATCTATTATGTTTTATTTTTTTTCCTCAGGAGAGGAGGCTGAGAATCCTCATGGATACCAACGCAACAGGCAAGCAGGGATGCGTTGATTATGTCGGACTCCTGGTGAATCGAGGCGGCTCGACCCAGCAGACCTACCGACTAAACTTAGCCTAGCCTTGACCCTAGTGGCCTTATGGCTTGAACGGAATGGTAGGCGCACCCTCAGGAGAGGGCACGTCGGCGCTGCCCTCCGAAGAGGACATATGCGCGAAAGAAGGCTCGGTACGCCAAAGTGGGTCCGGCCTTGAAGTGACGGGGCCTACTCGTACATGTGCAGCAAGCTGCGAAGTATGGACTAACTAAGGGATGGCGGCGCAGATGCCGCCTCTCGCAAGGCTTGAAGAGCCAGCGTCAATGAGTCGGGAGGGTTGTTTCATTCCATTTTTAAAGGCATATAATCACGTCTCTCCTATGGGATAAGCGGATCAGAATTTTCCACTTGTTACGATCCAAACATACTTCCCTGGCTTCCTCGACTTTGATTAATACTTTCATACACGCTCGTCGGTTACGAGTACTTTTTATTTACAAGCTTTTATTTACTTTCACCTGTCCCGTTGTCTGTCTGTAATCAAATCTTGCAACTTAAATTTGATCCACTTCCCGGTTTCCGATTGAGCTGAAATTTGGTATACACGTTTAGTTCGGATGACAATGCATGATTAACTGTGTGACGTCATTTTAAATGCAACATGGCGGCGTATCCAATATGGCGGCCCAATTATTTTTAATGCACTCCTACAATATGGGTATCAAATAAAAGGGCATGCCAAGAATAACTAGAAAAATAATGTGACGTCATTCTAAATCCAACATGGCGGCGTATCCAATATGGCGGACCAATTATTTTTAATGCACTCCTACAATACGGGTATCAAATAAAAGGGCTTGCCAAGAATAAAGTTACGTCACTCTTAATCCAATGCGGCGGAACACCAAAAATGGCGGATAATTTTCTTTTATTCGTTCCTACAATATGGGTATCAAATGAAAGGGCTTGTTCTCAGCAAGCCTGTAGAGGTACTAAAAAATTAAAAAATAAAATTAATGAAAAAAAAACCTTTTTAAAAACAAGCTTTTATTATTTGTTTATAAAATGAACTAAAAGTTAAAAATAAATTATTAACACTAAAACTTTTCACCATACATAATTATTCAATCTCGTCCCCCTCTTTATCATAGTCCCCATTTATAAATAAAAGCGTGTTACATTGTGATAGCTTGAGGAAAATGTTGTGTTGTATTAAATGCCGAATTAAAAAAAAACTTTATTATTACGGACTGAAGTGTTATTATCTTGCCTAAATATATGTATATTTAAGTGTAGTAGGCATATTAATTTTTGTATTCAGAGTGTAGGGGCGTCCTCACAGATTCAAAAAATTAATTTAAATTGTTTTTCTTGAGGTAATGGCAGCTGTGACAGTTGAAATATAGAGGGCCGCCATTTTGAATTGGATCATATCTAGACTTGTCTTGCGCTATCTTCAATGACATTAGTATAATTTGAACAAATAACACATTTAATTTTGAGTTTTGCATGAACTATTTTATATTCGTAAATAAAAGAAATTTCTTATTGATGTTTTGACTTCTCCACGACCACTTAGAGTATTTAAAGAGACATGTTGACGAATGTGTGATAATCGGCGCTCTGTCGAGAACTTACCTCCAAGCACCAGTGAAACATACCATATGCCACTTCTGATCTTAGTATCTAGTGATCTTAACCTCGCTCCCAGCAGCTACGCTCACACTCTTCTTATCTCAGCCTAGAATTCTGCTACCAAATTTTTGGCTAGCAGTCATTCCTCAATACTCACGATGCTATCATTGAATTGTAACAAAAACTACATTTTTACAAGCTTTTGTATTAGCTTCACTTGTAATTATGTAAGAAAATCTTGGAATCTTAATTTGACCCACTTCCCGGTCTCCGATTGAGCTGAAATTTTGCTTAAACGTGTAAGTCGGATGACAATGCATGGATATGTGTGTGACATTATTCTAAATCCAACATGGCGGCATTTACCAAGATGGCGGCTCAATTATATTTAATGCACCCCTACAATATGGGTATCAAATGAAAGGGTTTGCTTGGTTTTTTAGTCGGAAAATAAATTAAAAGAATTTTTTTTTTTAAATACAAGCTTTTATTAAATGCGTTAAAAATAACAAAATAAACTTTTACATTTAAAAGCTTGTCGTCAAAACTATTCTCTATAAGGAAGTAAATCTCGCGACAAGCTTTCTTGTATTTCAAAAATATTTCTTTATTTTTATTATTTGTACTGTTCGAGTCCCGGTGGAGGCAGATGCTTGTGTGACGAATGCGAGTATTTGTACCTTAATCATGGGTATTAATATGGATTTCTATCAAACATATTTATATATGTATAATATATGTATGTCTACCCGTTACCCTAGATCCCATAACACAAGCCTTATAGAGCTTACTTTGGGCTAAGCTAATTGGTGTAAATGTAAAAAATACTTATTGTTATCAATATATCCCTTTGTTTCCACGATTTATAAAAAAAACAATCAATTTGTGTTAAATTGATTGTTTTTTTTTAAATGCAAATGATTATGTTATTAACATAATACGATTTTTTAAACAATTTAACGCTTCATGTAACAGTAACGGTCTGGAGGTAAGCATGGTTGAAAGAACAAGGCCAAGACACAATGGGGGACATCCAACATTTTTATATATTTTTATTGCCTACTTAAAACATGAAATTTACATTAGCGACTGTACATGTTGTGTTAAGGTACCTATTGTTGTTTTATAAACAATACCCCATAATTATGTAATTGTCGACTGCTCTTGTCCCGATAAAGGGTATGTTGTGTGACGGTCAGGCATCGGTTGCCATGGTTACAAAATACTATCCCAACTTTTTAACATTAAAACAATACTTTAAGGGGTTTTATTTGTCAGACAGGTGCCTTACCAAAATTTAAATTAACAAATCAAATCAAAATCAAAATAATCTTTATTCGACATAGACCTTTACAGGCAGTTATTGACGTCAACAGACAAAACAAAAAACAAAGCTTAAAAAAAAAACAAAAACCTTGTCCGTACGTACGAATAAGGAAAAAAAAAATTGACTCGACACCTGTTCGGAAATTGGGAGAGCCTTCTCGAGAAGAACAGGCAAGAAACTCTGAAGGTCTATTTTTTATCTCCTCTTTACAATGTTAATAATTACAATAATATAATATAAAAATACAATATAGTATAAGATACAATCATACCTAATACGATTACAGTCGTATGTATGTTTAAATACAAAAATAATACAATACAAAAATAATCTATGAATAGTGTCCCTGTTCCCAAATACATACTGTGATCATTTAGATAGTCACTTACTTTATAATAACCTTTACTCAAGAGTGTCTTTTTGATATGGATTTTAAATTTATATAAAGGCAAATCAATGACACTTTGCGGAAGTTTGTTAAACATAGATATACATTTCCCCAAGAACGAACAGCTAGTTTTATGGAGTCTGAACATTGGAACGGCAAGATAAACATAGCATAACATAATATAACTCTGTATTATATATATGAAATATACAATAAAAAGAACACAACAAATAACTAATTGTTGCTAAACAGCAATCTCTTCCAGGCAACCTAGATTTATTTTTGTTACTAGTAATTATTTTTAAGGGTAGGTATATCATCGCTCCGACCTCGACTCGGCCCAGCACACGCTGGCGGAGTGCCCCGCGTGGGCCTCCGAGCGCCGAGTCTTGGTCGCAGAGATCGGGCGAGATCTGTCTCCGCCGGCATTGATTGCGGCAATGCTGGCGGACGAGGGAGGTTGGAGGGCTGTGGCCTCCTTCTGTGAAGCAGTGATGTTCCAGAAGGAGGCCGCCGGGCGGGGTGGGGAGATGGCCGATCCCGCTCGAAGATAGAGATAAGAAGTTTTATATGTTCTTTAGGTGTTATTCTTTCTACAATTAATTACGGACCATGTTGCTTTTGACTTATTTGTAGCAGTTTTAATCATGTAATTGTTTTGAGATTTTTGTGTCTGCTTGATAATATTTTTTTTGGCGATTAGCATATATTTTTTTTTTATTATCTATCCTGGGATGTTTCCTGTATTGCCAAAGTAAATCACGTTTTCTTTTAGAACATTTCCGTATGCCTCTCGATATCCACTTTTGCTTTTTATGCACATGGATCTTTATTTTCTGTACAGGATAACATAAATTGTAAAATAGCATGAACATTTCATGAAAAATTTCAAACGCTGAGTTCGGATCGTCCGTACTATAGATCTCATCGAAAGACAGCGATTCCAAACACTCTTTAAACTTTTCAACATTTTCTTTACTATAATCTCTTCTTTCTATGTACCAATAAGGGAGTGTGCTTTTTTTTTCTTTTTGTTTCCCTGAGGCAAATGCATTAAATTGCATACCCCGGCTGTGGCGAGCCGGCGGTTATGTGGGGCTCTCCTCCCCAGAAGGGGGAGGGCTACCCACTAAAAACCTCAGGGATGGCCTTCCTCAGGCATGTAGGGAGCCCCCGGGAACATCAAGCCACTTCCGGGAACCCCCAGCCTCCGCTCCCCTGCCTAGAGGGGAGCCCTCCTCGGGGGAGGCTACACTACCTCCCCCGGTCTCCTCCACCGACGACGCCCCCCGGCCACGGAAGGGGCGTGGTCCATCCCGGGTCGCCGTAGCAGTCGCGACTTCCTCGCGCCCGCCGGCGACCCGCGGCATCGCCGCATCTGTGCTACCGAGCCTGGCGCCCCTTCTTCGAGCGGGATCGGCCATCTCACGACCCCGCTCGGCCTCCTTCTAGAGCATCACTGCTTCACAGAAGGAGGCCACAGCCCTCCAACCTCCCTCGTCCGCCAGCATTGCCGCAATTAATGCCGGCGGAGACAGATCTCGCCCGATCTCTGCGACCAAGACTCGGCGCTCGGAGGCCCACGCGGGGCACTCCGCCAGCGTGTGCTGGGCCGAGTCGAGGTCGGATGCGCAGTGGTGAAAGGGAGTGTGTTAGTTTCTTGTACTGGACAAGTAAGCAACTGGGCTGTATGATCCGATAGAGCAAATTCATAAATTTTATATTTACAACCCCGTACATTATACATAAAGTTATCAATGCAAGTACCACTTTGCAAATGAGTCTGCTCATTGATTGCTAATTTAAGATTATAACATTGTTATGTTTGAATAAATATAATAGACTCTTTGGTTTTATTCAATGTATTAATATTAATATCACCACAAATGATTACTTTTTTCTTACGAAAACAAATATCGTTAAGTAATATATTAAAAACACTAATAAATTGCTCAAATGCCTGCATACACATATCACGATGAGATTGTGTATAATTAATTCCACTGCACAACACTCTATTCATGAAACGCTTAATTTCTCTATATTTGGGCTACTTTTATACTCGTGTTTGTTATGAACCAATATACAGGAACCTCCGCGACGGTTCTTACGACTAAAACTTGATATAAGTGTGTAATTCGGTATGCTTGATAGCTTCGCATCGTCTTTTGTCATATTTCGTTCTGTAACACACAGTACGTCTACCAAACTACCTTGTTCCATAAGCCAATCCAAATTTACACACAACAAATCAGATTTATTCAATAAACTGTTTATATTCTGATGAAGTATATTCATTGCTTTGTATCCGTAAAAACGAGTTTGAAGCCATTTCACCAGGAAAGTTATTTATAACATTAACAGAATCTACTATATGTGATATTTCATCAGTTTGTATACTTTTATCAACCAATTCACAATTATTTTTAAGGTTCATTTTATAAAAGTTATATTTTACACTAAAAGCTATTTGCAATGTTTGTCTGAGTAATAACTGGCACATGTGAGATGCGAAAAATCAGCGGATTGGTATTCGTCTGGAAAAGTCCATATCGATATATTTTACATTCGAAAATTTTGAACATAAAAATCTAAGTTGCCGATTCATTGTCGTTTCTGTAAGTTACGTTTGAACGTCTCTGCCCATATTATCTCCAATTATAACTACTTTATTTTGTGACTTCTTTTCTTCTTTAGTAATCAGCATAGATTGCCCTGATGGCGAAGCATTGTTTTTCATAATTTTCATTGTATTGTTTATTGGGGTTGTGATCTTTATAGAATGAATTGATTCGTTATCAATATTATCCACGACTGTGTTTGATACGTCTTCCGTTTCTACTTGATCTGTTATTTCCGATTCCATTTTTATTCCTTGAAACAATTGTGTACTGTTAGCATTATAATTGATCTTACTAGCATTATAGTTGTTTTGTGTTTTTGGATATAGCGACAAAGTTGGTGTATTAATTATATTTTTCAATCTTCGACGTGTCATAGGGGTACTTCGAATGCTCTCTGAGGTATTAAGCTTCTTGTATGTTTCTATTAATTTCAGGCCTTTATCTAACTGCGCTTTTAAGTAAGTGTTATGAATATTAAGATTTTCTATTTCTTTATGTGCACTTTCTAATTGTATATATATAATATATATAGGTATATATATTACTATTACTATTATATTACGCATTATATTAATTAAAATGCTACCCTGAGGATTTTTTAATAATAATATTGCTTGAAAAGTTAATTTATTACCGGAGTAAAACTCGTCGTACCAACTTCTGCCCGTTATCTGTGTGTTGCGATTTGAAAAGCATGATATAAAAATATTTTTTTTTATAACAAGATTCCACATAGTGTAGCTGAATTGCCTTTTCATAACTTCAAGGTTCATGTTAAAAATATGCTAATGAGTAAGGGATATTACAAAGTCAATGATTATTTAAACGATGCCAATACGTGGTGTTGAGTTGAAGACATTACATTCTAAAGTGTAAATATTTGTTTTCCCGTATAAATTGTAAACACTTAGATACATTGTATGATAACAACATAATAATAATAGCCTTTATTAAACAATCTTACAAAATAATATTATTTTAATACATGTTTTCAATAACTGACACCAGTTCCACGAAGATTGTCTTGCTTCCCAGCATAGGCCTCCCCTAAAGCTTGCCATAACATGCGATCATGCGTCTTCCTTCTCCATGTAATTCCTGGAATTCTTTTTATGTCATCCTCCCACCGACGACGCTGTCTTCCTTTTCTTCTTTTGTATTGCCTTGGATACCACTCAGTAACGTCCTTAACCCATTGGTCTTTTTTGTTCCTTATCATTTGACCTGTCCATCTCCACTTCAGTTTTTTTTTATGCAGTATGTTACGTCCGTTACTCTGGTCTGCTTACGAACGGTTTCAAGTCTTATTTTATTAAGGAGTTTAACATTTAGTAAGCTTCTTTCCATACTATGTTGGCAGGTCTTTAGTTTGCGCATGTTACTTTCAGTTAAACTCCATGTTTGGCATCCATAAGTTAAAATAGGCAGAATACAAGAATTAAATATTGTTCTCTTTGTCTTGAGTTCTATTTGAGGATTTTTCACTATTTCTTTTAGTGACCAGTATCGTTTCCAAGCCAAATTGATTCTGTTGTTTATTTCTTTTGTTGTGAGGTCTTTTGGCGTTATTATTTGGCCGAGATAGGTGTATTCGTCTACATATTCTATGTTAGTACCATTAACTATGATAGGGATTTTTTCTGCGTTTGTCATTAATTTAGTTTTAGAGGAAGTCATTGACATGATAACAACATAATTTATTGTAAATGTTGTTATTACTTTTGATAAAGCTGATAAGTTTCTTGCGCTCATTCTTCTTATTAGTTAAAAAATAAGTCCTGAATGGTAGTAGAAAAAACATTTGGACGTTTCAAAAGAGCTTCCTATAAAGTCATATTTGAATTAAGATAATTTTGATTTTGATACACCAATTAGCCTAGTCCAAAGTAAGCACTGTAGGACTTGTGTTACTCACTAATCAACAACCAAAGAAGATCTTCACCTATCTTCAATTTCAAGGTGTCGCCATCTCTGAGGTCCCGTGTTCGAATCCCGGTGGGGGCAGATGTTTGTGTGATTAATGCTAGCATTTATGCCTTAGTCACGGTTGTTAAAATATACATTTCTTTCAAAAATATTTATATATATGTAATATATGTATGTACGAGTATATCCGTTACCCTTTTTTTTTTGTTTCCCTGAGGAAAATGCATTGAATTGCATACCCCGGCTGTGGCGAGCCGGCGGTTATGTGGGGCTCTCCTCCCCAGAAGGGGGAGGCCTACCACTAAAAACCTCAGGGATGGCCTTCCTCAGGCATGTAGGGAGCCCCGGAAACATCAAGCTACTTACAGGAACCCCCAGCCTCCGCTCCCCTGCCTAGAGGGGAGCCCTTCTCGGGGGAGGCTACACTACCTCCCCCGGTCTCCTCCACCGACGACGCCCCCCGGCCACGGAAGGGGCGTGGTCCATCCCGGGTCGCCGAAGCAGTCGCGATTTCCTCGCGCCCGCCGGCGACCCGCGGCGGCGCCGCAGCTGTGCTACGCGGCCCGGCGCCGCCTTCTTCGAGCGGGATCGGCCATCTCCGATCCCGCTCGTGGGCCTCCTTCTGGAGCATCACTGCTTCACAGAAGGAGGCACAGCCCTCCAACCTCCCTCGTCCGCCAGCATTGCCGCAATCAATGCCGGCGGAGACAGATCTCGCCCGATCTCTGCGACCAAGACTCGGCGCTCGGAGGCCCACGCGGGGCACTCCGCCAGTGGTGTGCTGGGCCGAGTCGAGGTCGGATGCACAGTGGTGGCAATGTGTCGATCCCTCCCGTCCTATTCGACACAGATACTCACCGAAGCAGCCGTGCCCGGTGAGTATCTGAGTCAATCGGTAGGTGACCTCCTCCTTCCCGTGAAGCCAAGCTTCGAATATCCGTTACCCTAGATTCCATAACACAATCCATATAGACTTTACTTTGGGCTGGGCTAATTCGTGTAAGTATAAGAAATATTTATTTATTTATGTTAGCGATTAAGGAACAAGAATGTATGTTTTTTAAGGATATATTTCGCATGAATTTACATTAAGATTTATAA
>JAYEAL010001228.1:0-20226 GCA_036419045.1 Scirpophaga incertulas | reverse complement strand
AATATTCTGGAATGGTGTCGAGACTATCTCAGAGATCGCAGCTACACAGTGAAAGTTAGTAAGGTGTTTAGGACTTATGAGTTTCGGACCGCGGAAAAGGAATTTTAAAAAAGTAATAAAAAAAAAGATTTTGACATTACGGTTTCGGTACTTGACTGTCACTTCGGATTTTTTCACGGCATTTTTATTGAGTTTATTTACGGCGGATTAATAATTGATCATTTACGTGTCATTTAGTTACGTGTATAAAGTGTATCTAAATATACCATTGGACTAATATTTGACATTACGGTTTCGACGGGATTGGATTGGAAAAGTGGTCGGCCACGCGTTCTCCTATTTTTTTACACTACAAGTATTGTAGTTTATGATATATATTTATAACCACATACGGTAGGGCACATTAGTACACACAAAACACACGTTCAAGCCAAGCCAGAACTACGGACCGGTAAGTAAGCAATATTATTATATAGTCAAAAAATATAACCAAATTACGGGCGTTCGGGAAAACGCAACATTTTTTGGTAGCAGAGCGTGGTTTTCTTTTCGGTTACGGACCTGTTATTTTGTAAATTCTTTGTTTTGTATTTACTATAATTATTAAAATGTCGGACGGTTACAACGAAATTCGTCGCATATTGCAATGGTTGGTAAGCGCATTTTCTCTGGTGAGTAGACCAGACAGGGTTGAGGCCTTGAAAGAGCGGGCTTCAAATGCGAGCAGATACATGGCGGATCTGGATCAAGCTTTACAAATGTGTTATGATAGGGCTGACATGAATCCAGACAATGAAACTTTGCAGGCAAGGTTGATTCAAGCTCATTTTTTGGTAGCAGAGCGTGGTTGTTGGTGGAGATGCCTGCAGCGGCACGGATTGGTTCTCCTTCAGGAGGGGGTCAAAGCGGACAAGTACGGACTTCACCTCCTCATTCTGGACGAGCGTCGCCTCGACGGGTGGACGTGCGCGCGACACCTCCATATACGGGTGGGGGTGGCTTTAGGCCTACTTCACAGGCATCTCCACATACGGGTGGGGGAGGCACCGGGCCTATGGTACAAGCACCCTATGCAGCGGGCATAGGGCATATTCAAGCGGACGAATCTCGTGACATCACTGCGGAACAGTATGCGTCTGCGGCCTCGTATGCAGCGAGAGCGAGGGGTTTCTCACTACCACTCGCGGAACGGCCGCGATTGAGGAACACGCCGCCATCTTTCGGTCATCCGGTTGGTTACCGGACACCGGATGCAGTTGGCACCTGACTCGGGCACCATTGGGGCGCTCGAGACCCCCTACATATAACCCTCTGGCGCTGTCGGCAGCCCAGGTTTTTAATCGGGTGAATGCTTCATTTCATAGTGACGTTCAAGAATAGGTAGTCGCCGCCGCCTCGCCAAATGCAACCTTTTTAAATACTATTTTATTGCCTACCGTTGCGGTAAGGATTTGTGATGATAACGGTTTTTATGTTAGAGCACGGGCTCTAGCGGACACGGGTTCGCAAGGTTGCATGATAACAGTTAATTTGGCGAGACGGTTAGGCCTATACATATTTAATAATAATATTTCGGTTCGTGGCATAGGTGATTGTGCTCGTGTCACATGTTTATGGTCAATGTACCTTTAACATTGTTGGAGAATCAGTCTCTCAACCTGTTATTACAGTTACAGCACTAGTGTTGCATGATATTTTAGGAGAACATCCACAGGTGGAATTACCTTCGAAATTTTGAACTCGGCTTCTCACCTGTCTTTGGCTGACAGAAATTTTTAAATATTGGAAAATTGATTTGTTGCTTGGTACTGATGTGCTTGGTCAATTATTGTGCACCGGACGCACTATAAATTTAAATAATAATGGCTTGGTTGCTATACCATCGCACTACGGACATATGATTATGGGCCCAGCATATGATTACGGTTTTTACGGGCGTTTCTCTTTCGGATTTAGTACAGCGTTTTTGGGAGACAGAAGAGGTTACCCACGGTTTCACGGAAGGACCCGCTCGACGAAGAATGCGAGCGCCATTTTATCGAAAATGTTTATCGGTTACCGAACGGTCGTTTCGTTACTCGGTTATTGAATCATGTTTGTGATACACTCGGGAAGCACATTAACATAGGCAACGTTTATGCGTGGACTGACAGCCAAATTGTTTTGGCGTGGCTCCAGACCTCGGTACATAGGCTGGAAACATTTGTTGCGAATCGGGTTTCGCAAATTCAAAACTCGTCAGTGAATCTGAATTGGCGGCATGTACCCGGCGAGTTGAACCCCGCCGACGTGGCCTCTCGCGGCTGTTATGCCTCCTCGTTGGTGAGTCATAACCTTTGGTGGGGACCTGCTTGGTTGACGGCACCGGAGTCGTCATGGCCCCCTACGGTTTTAATCGGATCGGATCCGCTGCCCTGTGTGCGTGTCATGGC
Organism: Scirpophaga incertulas; assembly: GCA_036419045.1. NCBI lineage: Eukaryota > Metazoa > Arthropoda > Insecta > Lepidoptera > Crambidae > Scirpophaga > Scirpophaga incertulas. Next base: position 17,794 of record JAYEAL010001228.1, on the reverse strand, counting down.
TGTGGAGAAAGAAATCGTCACAAACCCTCTTTTACTGCGGTTTAGCTCTCTTAATAAATTACTGGCCGTTACGGGATGGATGCGTCGGTTTATAACGAATACTCGCAAACCGGTTGTAAGAAATACATCTTTGTTTCTGACGGCAGGCGAACGGCGTGCTGCTCTCATGTTTTGGGTACGACGGGTACAATCGGAACGGTTTTCTGACGAGCTTAAATCGTTACGGACGACGGGTCGGTTAAAGGGTGCCGTACAGAAACTTAACTTATTCATTGATGGCGAGGGATTACTTCGTGTTGGCGGACGGCTGCGCAACTCGAAGCTGCCGTATTCGGCTAGGCATCCCCTTTTGCTGCCCAAGGACGGACCCTTGACGCAGTTGATAGTAAGTGATCGGCACATTACTAACTCGCATGCAGGTTGTACGGCACTGCTTGCTATTCTTCAGCGGGAATTTTGGATACTATCGGCGCGACGGTGCGTCGATCGGTTATATTTAAGTGTATACCTTGCTATCGGTTAAAGGCTAACACCATGCAGCCTATGATGGGTGACCTACCTAGCGATCGGGTTAGTGTCACCAGACCTTTTCACGGTGTCGGTACGGATTTCGCTGGTCCTTTTATTGTCAGGGCTTCTCACTTGCGGACCTCTAAGACTTACAAAGTTTATTTATGTGTATTTGTTTGTCTGTCAACGAAGGCAGTACATTTAGAAATAGTATCTTCGCTTAGTACGGAAGCGTTTATCGCGGCGTTCGGACGTTTTGTTTCACGGAGGGGGTTACCGAGTTTGGTACGGTCGGACTGCGGCACAAATTATCAGGGTGCTGACAGGTATCTTAAGGAGGTCCATGATTTTTTAACGAAACATAGTACGGACTTGGGACAAGCAATGGCTACTCAGGGCATTACGTGGAAGTTTGATCCTCCTGGATGTCCTCATTGGGGAGGCATCTTTGAGGCTGTCGTGAAGGTGGCTAAGACACATTTGAGACGTGTTATTGGGGAAACGGTTCTTACGTTCGAGGAACTTACTACGGTCTTTTACAGAGTGGAAGCAACTTTAAATTCACGGCCTTTATGCCCACTCTCTTCGGATCCCAACGATATGGAGGTTTTGACACCGGGTCATTTCCTCATCGGCCAGCCCCTTGCAGCTCTCCCTGAGTGTATCCTTTTGAGAATGTACCACTGAGTCGACTTTCTCGCTTTCAAATGCTGCAACAGATGTCACAAAATTTTAATAAACGGTTTTATTCGGAGTATTTGCACATGTTGCAGCAGCGGCTGAAATGGACAGATAAAACGGCTCCTGCACGGGTAGGGGATCTTGTCCTGATTAAGGATTCAAATCTTTCTCCTCTACGTTGGCGTAGAGGACGCATTTTTGAAGCTTTATCCAGGCTCTGACGTTGTACCTCGGTTTCGCAGAGGTCTCGATCGGCGACTCTGTGATGCGCCGTGCGGTGGCAACCCTGTCCCGTCTACCGGTAGACTAGCGAGATGAGGGTTGCTCATCTCGGGGTGGGGGATTGTTTAGGACTTATGAGTTTCGGACCGCGGAAAAGGAAATTTAAAAAAGTAATAAAAAAAAGATTTTGACATTACGGTTTTCGGTACTTGACTGTCACTTCGGATTTTTTCACGGCATTTTTTATTGAGTTTATTTACGGCGGATTAATAATTGATCATTTACGTGTCATTTAGTTACGTGTATAAAGTGTATCTAAATATACCATTGGACTAATATTTGACATTACGGTTTCGACGGGATTGGATTGGAAAAGTGGTCGGCCACGCGTTCTCCTATTTTTTACACTACAAGTATTGTAGTTTATGATATATATTTATAACCACATACGGTAGGGCACATTAGTACACACAAAACACACGTTCAAGCCAAGCCAGAACTACGGACCGGTAAGTAAGCAATATTATTATATAGTCAAAAAATATAACCAAATTACGGGCGTTCGGGAAAACGCAACATAAGGCATACAGTAACAATGTTACAGTTACAGAAGGCACGGCGCAGGGCTCAGTTCTTGGGCCGTTGCATTACTTAATTTATGTCAATAACTTAAAGAATGTAATCAAGTATTGTACTGTATACCAATTCGCGGACGACACATGTCTGATAGCTGCAAATAAAGATCCAATGGTTGCCATGAGTCATATACAACATGACTTCACTACAGTGTGTAAATGGTCACACGACGCAGGTTTGGTGCTTAATGCAGACAAAACGAAATTTGTACACGTACATTCTAGTTATATTCCTAACCCAAACACAGAAAATCTCAAAGATAATAGCCCACTGTCATGACTGTCTACATAGTAAGTAGCACAGGATGTGCAAACGATTGTAGGGACATAGAACAGGTCAACGAAATAACATATTTGGGGCTAATAATAGATAATAGATTCAACTGGTCCAAGCATGTCGATAAAGTTTGCTCAAAACTACGCGCTGTGATGTCGAAATTTCACATTATAAAGTATAGAGTACCGTTTGAAGTATTAATTAGTATTGTTACGAGCTGGGGTCAGTAAATCAAACTGCGGTCTACCAAAACACTGAACTTTTATTAATTAGTACACTAATCTTCACTGAAAGCACTGAAAGTCGCTTCTTAGTTCTCCAATATCACTTAGATGTTTTCGCGCTGTATCGCAAAACAATACTGCTTCCCGGCAGCCGGACACAGCCTTATATAGTCCCCTAAGGCACTTGCCACTCTTGCCAGAACATTCGCGGACACACTCGAATGTGTAGTCCAATACGTCGCGCGTTCGAGACGTTTCGAGTATAACTGTCTCGATACTCGAATATTCTCGATACACAATACTCGAATATTCCCGTACTATCTTTCTCGAATATTCTGTGTTTGTCTATCTCTTTCTAATGATGTTTTCTCATTCTAATACTTCTCGAATGTTCTAACTATCTCTGTCTCTTTCTACTATTGCTATCTCTTTCACTCCTATTGAAATTTATGTCCTTTTACTGAAGTAGGCTTAATGGCTCATAAGGGGTCCTGAAAACGCCTGAAAACGGGTTTTCAGGTTATTGCGGCGTTGGATAGAGGGTAGCCTGAAACGTACTGAAAACATGTTTCAGGCGCCTGAAAACTACTGTAACTTGGGTGTAATTTAGATTTTTTAGTATGTGAAAGAGCTACTTCTGAAACGGCCTGAAACGACGTTTCAGCCTGCTGAAAACGTTTCTAAGTCACAGAAAATCACTTTTGAAGTTGTACTAAGCCACCGGCGTAACACTACCCCCTCCTAAGACATGCTCGTCCGAGCATCATTATTTCCGTGGTATTTCGCCAGTCGGTCAACGTGAACAATCTTACAGGGACTACGTGCATTTCGCTGTATCCGGTACGTGACGTCGTTGATCCTCTTCAAAACTCGATAGGTTCCTTCCCATTTGGCTTGAAGCTTCGGAGATTTCCCTTTACTGCGGACTGGATTATGTAACCACACCAACGAACCCTCTTCAAAGCCCTTGTTGTTTACATTTCGGTCGTAGCGGGTTTTCATCTTCTCAGACATCTGTTGGCTTGATTGTCTGACTTGCTCGTGTACATCGTTCAACTTGTTGCGCAAATCATTCGCGTACTCGGTTATATTCCGCGGGGCATCAGGTAGAATTCCAGTAAGTAGATCCGCAGGCAACCGTAGTTCTCTACCAAAGTTTGCAAATGCTGGTGTCACCGAAGTACTTTCATGGACTGCGCTTCGATATGACATCAGGAATGGTTGGATGTGCTTGTCCCAATCCTTTTGCCTGCTTGACACAACCTTTGCAAGATACCTCTCCAATGTTTGGTTAAATCGTTCCACCATTCCATCACATTGCGGATGGTAAGAAGTGGTCCTCGTTTTATGAGTACCCATAACTCGACACATCTCTTGAAATATTTGAGACTCAAAATTTCTTCCCTGATCACTATGAATTTCCAAGGGTACTCCAAAACGGCAGAAGACTTCATGGACTAATTTATCCGCAACTGTTGAAGCCTCTTGGTTAGGAATAGCGAAGACTTCCGGCCACTTAGTGAAATAATCCATCACAACCATGAAGTACTTGTTTCCGCATTCACTTTCCGGAAATGGTCCCGCAACGTCTATGGCAATCCTTTCCCATGGTGCACCAACGTTATACAGTTTCAATGCACCTCTGCTGCGTGTATGAGGTCCCTTTACTGCAGCACAACTAGTACACTTGCGGCACCAATCTTCAACATCGTCACGGCAATTTATCCAGTAAAATCGTTCTCTTATTTTCAACAGAGTTTCTCGTCACTCCCATATGACCTCCCGAACATCCGTTATGGTACAGCTGTAGAACATCCGGTATCTTGGCTTTGGGTACAACCATTTGTAGATGACAACGGTCTCCTCGAGCGTTTTCCCCATTTGCGGCACAAGACTTCATCTTGGATAACCAGGCTGTCCCATTGAGCCCAATAGCTCTTCGTGATGGAACTCATCGACGCAATATCACTCCAGGCAGGTTTAGGAGTACCGGCTTTGATCCATTCGAAAATCGGTTTGATGTCTACATCATACTGCTGAGCGTGCTGAAAGGTTTCTTTCCATTCATTGCTAAGATCCGTGTTTAGCATTCTCACAGGTAGGTCTGCTTTTGCCTCTTGTTTTACGCAGTGCTTGCAGTCTTCAGAGCAAGGTCTTCTTGACAAAGCATCTGCATTACCATGAGATCTTCCACTGCGATGTTGGACAGCGCTATTAGCTGCCCTGTTCTCCTGAGGCCCATCTTCATCATTCCCTGAGCTACGCTTAGGACAACGTGATCGGAGGTGTCCCTTCTCGCCACAAGTGTAGCATCTAGGACTGTATCCCTGCTGTTGTTGGACAGTGCTATTAGCTGCCCTGTTCTCCTGAGGCCCATCTTTATCAATCCCTGAGCTACGCTTAGGACAACTTGATCGGAGGTGTCCCTTTTCGCCACAAGTGTAGCATCTAGGGCTGTATCCCTTGAAGCGGTCACGCACAGGTGTTGCAACTACCTCCCTGACACGGTGAGACCGATGGTCTTGCCTCACAGCTTCCACTTCTAGAGCATGGGCCAGGGCGTCTTTAAGGGTTTCGTGGTGCCCGAGTCTCACAGCAGCTCTCACTTCGAGGTCCCGAATGCCGTCGACAAAAGCCTGTACAAGGTTGCCCACAATTAACGTCGGTGCGGACTGGTACGCTTTCGTACCAGTTTTTCTACCTCTAGGGCCCATTGTTGCAGGTTTTCACCAACACGCTGAACCCGATCTTTTAGCTGGGCCCGAAACACATGTTCAAGGTGTGCGTCGCCGTATCTTGCCTCAAGCGCTTCTAATAGTTCCTCGTAGCTCACCTTCTTGTCAAGAGCTTCGAGGACTGTCAAGGCTTGATCTCGGAGGCCTAGCTTGAGTGCGGTCATGGCCTGGGCTTTAGTCCACCCATTTGCCTTCATTACAGCCTCAAACTGTATTTTATAGGCTGACCACGAGGAACTCCCATCAAAAGGTGGCACTTTGAATCCTCGCACCGAAGGAGCGGCACTGACGATAGTGGCTGTCCCATCTCCGACCTTCAGATTACCCAAAGCCTTCTTGACATCGGCAATCTCAGATTCAGCTTCGGTGAGACGGTTCTCGTGTTGCAGAACCTTATCTTCAATCACTTTGACCTTATTGCCGAAAGTCGCTTGGAGATCTTTGATCAGGACCATTTGTTCATCTTGGCCGAGATGCAGTTGTTCCCTCAAAAGGCGAGTCTGCTCCTCCTGACGGCGGGCCTGCTCCTCCTGACGGCGGGCCTGCTCTTCCAAACGGCGTGCCTGCTCCTCCTTATCACGCTGCAACTGCTCTTCCAGACGGCGTGCTTGCTCCTCCTGACGGCGGGCCTGCTCCTCCTTATCACGCTGCAACTGCTCTTCCAGACGGCGTGCTTGCTCCTCCTGACGGCGGGCCTGCTCCTGCATCATCGCCATGAAAGCCGCCCAATCTGGTGCGGCAGCCGACGTTGAGGGAGTGGCTTCCATAACTGACTGCTGGTCCTCGTCAGTTGGCGGCTGAGTAGCTCCGAAGCGTCTCTGGTCGGCTTCCTGTTGTCGCTGGCTTCTTGTCCGGATTCTTCCTCCGTGTCTTCCTTTGGTAGAACCGGCATACTGATCCCACTTCTGACACAAATGTTACGAGCTGGGGTCAGTTAATTCAAACTGCGGTCTACCAAAACACTGAACTTTTATTAATTAGTACACTAATCTTCACTGAAAGCACTGAAAGTCGCTTCTTAGTTCTCCAATATCACTTAGATGTTTTCGCGCTGTATCGCAAAACAATACTGCTTCCCGGCAGCCGGACACAGCCTTATATAGTCCCCTAAGGCACTTGCCACTCTTGCCAGAACATTCGCGGACACACTCGAATGTGTAGTCCAATACGTCGCGCGTTCGAGACGTTTCGAGTATAACTGTCTCGATACTCGAATATTCTCGATACACAATACTCGAATATTCCCGTACTATCTTTCTCGAATATTCTGTGTTTGTCTATCTCTTTCTAATGATGTTTTCTCATTCTAATACTTCTCGAATGTTCTAACTATCTCTGTCTCTTTCTACTATTGCTATTCTTTCACTCCTATTGAAATTTATGTCCTTTTACTGAAGTAGGCTTAATGGCTTAGGGGTCCTGAAAACGCCTGAAAACGGGTTTCAGGTTATTGCGGCGTTGGATAGAGGGTAGCCTGAAACGTACTGAAAACATGTTTCAGGCGCCTGAAAACTACTGTAACTTGGGTGTAATTTAGATTTTTTAGTATGTGAAAGAGCTACTTCTGAAACGGCCTGAAACGACGTTTCAGCCTGCTGAAAACGTTTCTAAGTCACAGAAAATCACTTTTGAAGTTGTACTAAGCCACCGGCATAACAGTATGTATAAAGCCCTAGTTGAAAGCATTATATACTATTGCCTGAACAGTTATGGACGCACTTCAAAACATACTTAGATCGGATCTATAATATACAATATAGATTGCTAAAAATTAATAGTATCTAAAAGATCAAATATAAATACAAAGATAATAGTATAGGACTTTTTAATTACTGTGGCATAATACCTGTTCATAAAAAAGTAGAATACACCTTACTGCTGGAACAATATTTTCGAAATGAAAATTCAAATTCCCATGTGTGGTGCGATAACTACGAGAAATATTAGTTAAGAAAACTAAGTATACCAAGATTCAACAATATTTATGGTAAAAGAACATCTCAATATATCCTTCCTAATCTTATAAATAATTTACCAACAGACATTAAACAAAAAATAACAAAACATAATCTTAAACATGTAATAAAACGATACTTTTTAAATGCGGGTGCACAGCGTAAAAAGGAGCAGCCTATATCGAGAGTGACGCGCACGCAAGCTGGAACCGGTTCGACCGGTGATGTCGGACGAGCTGCGCGAGCGGCCCGTTGAGAATTGAATAGGTAGTCATTGTCTCATAATAACATGTACTCGATTATCACTTTAATGTTTATTATCAATGTATTAAGTAGCGATAACCATTTATCCTAGATAAACCTCAGAGAGGTTTTTAGGATAATTATACCATAGTTATAAGTTTATTAATTATATGATTGGAATAAATTAAATAAAATAATAAAAATTAAAATCCCCAAGTGGAAGACTTGCAAGATGGGCATTGCAACTCCAAGCATACGACATCACCATCAAGTACTCACCGGGAAAAACAAATATTGTCCCAGATTCTCTGTCCCGTCCTAGCTGTGACGAAAGGTCTTCCAATAATTGCGGTGTATGTTGCACAGTGATCGATGTACCAACAAGAAATCCTGCGGAAATTCGACAGGAACAGCTTAAGGATGATAACGTGTCTACTATCATAAAAGCCCTCGAAGACTACGAGAAGAGAGAAAGTTCCTTGTATTGGACTGGCAAAGGGTACATTATCAACAACGGATTACTTTATCGATACAATCCCTCGGAAGACTCAGAAGATGCACAGTTGGTAATTCCACAACATGAGTGGGCAAATGTTCTTGCGGTGTATCACGATCATCCACTTGCAGGACACTACGGGGCCGATAAAACATACCAAAGAATCTCACAACGATATTACTGGAAGGGCATGCGAATACTTTTGGTTTTTTAAAAAATATTTTCTCAAATTAAAATGCTTCAATTCTTATTTGTCTGTTTTGAATCTTTTTAACGACCAATCAATGAAGCTCTCCAATTGGTAATTTCAAGAAAATAAAAATTATTGATTACCGGGTTATTTATTATCAATACATAGTATAAAACAAAGTCGCTTTCGCTGTATGTCCGTATGTATGCTTAGATCTTTAAAACTACGCAACGGATTTTGACGCGGTTTTTTTTAATAGATAGAGTGATTCTTAAGGAAGGTTTGTATGTATAATAAATGCATAATATAGTAGAGAAACACTGATAAATTTAAAGGTTTCTAATGTGATGTCGTAAATAAGCACGTTTTTTTGCGCTTATATTGCAAACGCTGGCTGAACCCTACGAGATAGACCAAAATAATGTACTACAGTATTGTACAACTTACAAAAATCCACAAAAAAGTCCGCGATGGTATATGTCTATCTCTTAGGGATAACCCACCATAACCATTTTTTCACTGCACCCGTGCGAAGCCGGGGCGGGTCGCTAGTTTACCAATAAACTAATACTATAAAACAATTGTTTTTTACCCCTATATGGGAAAAAGTTCTAGTATGATTGTAGACTCATCTAAACCATCAGAAAAGTCAGATAACAGAATATCAAATACCAAATGCTCGCTTTTAATGTTTCCCTTTCATGTTTTATTCATACAATTTAAAAGTATTTCTTCGGTATTTTTTTTTTTGCTATCATTATGATTCAACTGGATCCAAAATATATGGTTACATCCTTATATTCATCAGTTTTACCGTAGCTTGTTATATTTTTAGTAAATGTTTATAGAGAAGCAAATGAAAACTACTGTAGGTATCTCAGAGACAAGGAAATCAATTTGGCTCGATACAAAAAGCTCAACCAGAATGGGTATTCCGAGATCAAAAGTTGTAATGTATTTTTATTATTTTATGAAATAATTGGATTTTTACAAATAAATCACTAAGAGTTTGAGTACAAGATCTTTATTCCACAGGGAATTTAAACAAAATTCAATTCACTAATGTTTACTATGCAACAATATTTTATACAAATAAATCACTAGAAATATAAGTACAAAATCTTCATTTCACATGGAGTTTAAACAAAATTCAATTAACAAATGTTTACTATGCAACAATATTTTATACCAATAAATCACTAGAAGTATGAGTACAAAATCTTTATTTCAAATGGAGTTTAAACAAAATTCAATTCACTAATGTTTACTAGGCAACAATATTACTGTCAATTCTATCAATTCATATACATAGAATGACTTAAAAATATAAAAGAACTTAAATTAATATAGGTACAGGCAGGGTTTATAGGTCCGTTTGATCGATATTGGTTTTAAGTTGAAATTTATAATGTAAAAGATTAAAAGACGTATTCCGAGGATAAAAAGAAATCAGTATTCGGTAGTCCTTCAGGAGTCCTTCAGGAACTGGTCCAGGCAACTGGTAACCGTGGTTAGATGGCCGTGTTTGGGTTAGTTTACTCTCTGTCCTTGGCTTACCAAGTCGCCGTCTTCAATTAGGATTTAAGGTAGATCAGCGGTCTATTTAATGCAGCTGGGTCACTTGAAAGTCCCTGGGTGACGAGGGTTAATGTTCAGCCCAAATATAGTTCCCTTTCTTTCGGGATGATTGTCTTTTTTTTTCTCTAATTTATATTCGGTGAAAGTAGATCTATTTCGTCAGTCTATATATAGACTCCTTCTCTTTTGTAGCAGAGCTCGGCCTCAACAGCCGAATACAGTATTTTCAATTATTTAAATTAGAACAGTGAATAGTTATTGATCACAGCTATTGATCCAAAACCAAATATCCGCTAATCACTGCCATAGACTAGTGTGTATCATTTTTTTTTTTATTAAGTTTTTAATTTTTTTTTAGTTAGGCAAAGGTCACAATCTATGCTAGCCCGAGCAATCTAGCCTGACTATGTTAATCTGTAGAAGGATTAATATTTCTTTATTAGTCCTCACAGCTAGGTCTAGTTTACAGACTCAATTGCCACAGACAAACATTTGCCCGAGGAATAATAAAAATAAGGTTAAACGACTACACTTATGATGATCAATTGCGATTTAACTTTTCATTGACATAAGACTATTCTTTTAAACTACTAATTGTGACATTATAATATTTTAATATTTTTTTAGGGAGTGTGTGGGATTACTGATTAAAATACTATCTTTGTAGACGACGCTTGGCTAGACTTGGTTGCTTAATTTGCGCCATAGATAATGGTGTTAGGATCATGATTAGCGGTCCACTCTATGAACTGTCCATGTCATCTATTAAAATTGTCAATGTCAAAGTAACAATTCGACGTAAACATAACCAATGCGAGATACAATTGTAAAAGTGATTTTAATCAATATGAATAAAAAATGTCTTAATAGTACTTAAAATCAGTGAGAAAAACAGTGTTACAGTATCCCCGAACCACGATAGAATTCACGCAGGGAATTCGTATGACGTCCTCGTCAGTCTCTACCAAAGAAAGTAAGCCAAGAGAATCGTTAAGGAAATAAATTCAAGAATCGAGCTTGTATTAAGTTAAAAAGAATAAACATAACAACGGTAATATCCTCGTTACTATATTTTAAATTAGCAAATTAAAAGAAAATAGGTTTAGTTTTGTTTGGTGCACCAAAGTAACTACTAAAAAATATAAAATTATGTTAACAATAAAATTAAGTTCTCGGTAATAAAAAAAATAAAAATAACGGTTTATGCAAATTCATTGGTAATTAGGTTAAAAAAATGGCAACATTTCGGAACAAACAGTTTACTTTAATCATTGTCAGTGTTCACCTACCGCACTGAGCCTAGCAATAAGGCTTTTGGTACCAGTTACTAAATCCGCTGGGGTGATATGGCTTATTTAAATGTAAGTACACTGGAATGAACCCTAAAATATGACATCTAAACACCTATATAAAAAAAAACTAATGAATTTGTATGGTAAAAACAGGAACCGTGCCCTATTAGTCGGCTTCTACGACACGCCAGGAAGAACAGCGGAGTGGGTATTCTTTTTTAATTTCCCCGCCACACACACAGGGAACATTGCTCTGATGTCTTTACAAGGCGTTAGTGCTAGGACATTCAGGCGTTTGCAATAGCAATGGCACCGAAAGATGAATTTGATGGTGCCAATCCTACACTCGAGTTCTACGAGACGCCAGGAAGACAGGCGGGGTGGGTATTCGTCGGCCGCTCGCACCCGCAGCGAAATACAGAAAATTTAGTCATTATCATTAGTTGCTAATGTCTTAAAGTCTTTAATATGCCATTTGCCTATGAATTTGCCGTTCTCGTCTTCGAGCTCGTAAACAAGCGGGGACAGCTTGCGAATAACCTTACAACGTTCATATTTAGGAGCAAGTTTCGCTGAAAAATACTTATGTGCCGCGCTTTGTCGGTATGTGCGTTCCATACGTGATCTCCGACGTTAAATGAAATATTTCTACGTTTCGCATTGTAATATTTGACGTTTCGTTGATGAGCGCTTCGTAACGACGCTTGAACTTTTTTAAATATGTCTTTAAGATGACCTAGGTTATTAATGTAACTATCGCGAGGTGTCACAGTGATCTCGTTCACGTCTTGGAAGTCTTTATAAATGTTTCCGTTTGCGACAGCTTCCCTACCATAGACTAACAAAAAAATGGGGTATAGACGTAGATTCATTTACTGACGTATTTATAGCAAATTGGATCTTATTTATATTTACGTCCCAAGTCCTGTGATCATCCTCCACAAACGACGAAACAGCCGTAATTACAGTACGATTATAACGCTCAACAGTGTTAACCTGTGGACAATACACTGGTCCCAAATGCACTTGAGGAATATTATATTTTTCATATAACGACAAGACTTCATGGCCTACAAACTGGGAACCGTTATCGGAAAGTACAGTTTGTGGTATACCATGAACTAAAAATATATGATCTTCGAGCCTCTGAGCAATAACTTTACCGGTGGCACGACGTAAAGGCAATAATACACAGTATTTAGTAAAACAACATACTACCACAAGAAGATAACTATTTTGTTGTCTAGACATCGCAGTGGACCAACTAAATCTATGCTGATGCACTGAAATGGCCGACAACAAACTTTAGGTCTCCCATAAAACCGGGAGTTGCCAGTGTGCTATGCTTATATGCGTTACACGTAGAACAACTTTTTATAAAATTTACTGTATCCTTATACATACCGGGCCAGTAATATCTTAATTGTAATCGCTTATAGGTTTTCGCTACTCCAAGATGTGCCGCTATTGGTTTAGAATGATTTTCTTTTATAATATTTTCCCTGTGCTCTAGGGGTACAACCTCTTTCCACTGAAAATCGCCACTTAATTTGTTACAATGTTTAGTAAATCGATAAAGTCTACCATCGATTAGTTGAAAATTTGGACACGCTCGCGGTCTATCAGTGCAACGCTTTAAAATATTTAAATACCAAGTGTCAGCGGTGTTAGATATATCTATAGACGCAATAGGGACTGAACGTGACAATGCATCCGGCACAATATTTGCGATCCGCTACGATGTTCAATACTAAAATTATAAGGCGATAATCTACAACCCCATCGCGCTAAGCGACCGGTAGGATTCTTGAGGTTTAAAAACCATTTTTAAACTGGCGTGGTCAGTGATAATGCGAAAAGGTTTACTGCCCTCAAGAAAGGGACGAAAATGCTCTACAACATGTACTACAGCCAAGGCTTCTCGCTCTGTAGCCGAATAATTACGCTCAGCGGGAGAAAGAGAACGACTATAATATGCTACTGGGTGTTCGTGTCCGTCTATGGTTTGCGTAAGAGTACCACCTATGCCAAAATCGGATGCGTCACAGTGAACAGCAAAATCTTTGGTAAAATCTGGACAAGCCATGAGTGGAGCGCTGGCAAGAGCAGTCTTAGGTCAGTGAAAATTCTCAGCTTCAGCAGACCACTGAAAAGCTGGAGCACCTTTACGAGTAAAGTAAGAGCATTTAAAGGACCCGCTCGGTGGCTAAAAGTTTTTTTTTTATTCTTATTTACTTAATAACTCTAAATGACTTTGGAAGGTGGGAGAAATCGCTATAATATCATCTAAGTAAATAAATAGCTTATCATCGGTAAACTCGGGACCAAACAACCTATCCATCAAACGTTGTTGTGTAGCTGGTGCCGAAGTCAAACCAAAACACATGACCTTAAAATGATATAGTCCACGTGAAGGGACAGTAAAAGCGGTCTTTTCTCGAGATTCCATATCGAGGGGGACCTGAAAGTAAGCGGATTTGGTCGATTGAGGACAAATATTTCGCATTTCTAAGTTGATCCAAAATGTGGCTAATATATGGAAGAGGGTAGGCATCATGTTTCGAAATTTCATTAAGTTTCCTGCTATCTAAACAAAACCGGAGAGAACCGTCCGCTTTAGGCGCTAAAGTGACAGGATTATTCCACGCGCTATTACTTGGCTCCACCACATCTTCTTCCAACATCTGATCTAATTGTTTATTCATCTCGACTAACTTTTCTGGGGAAATCACATAATAACGCTGTTTGATCGGCGGATGATCACCGGTGTCGATTTTGTGGGTAACTAGATGAGTTCTGCCGAGCCCCTTCTTTTCCGCAGATATATCTTCGAATTTCTGTATCACTTTCTTAGCAAGGTGTCGTTCGCGCTCAGTTAAGGTATCAAAATCATGCAAACTCCTATCGTGAGGAACGATAGCGTTTTACACGATTATCGATCGATAAATACTCGCATCCGTTCAATAACGATAGTACGTCAGGTGCTATATTAAATGCTTTCCAAAAATTCATACCAAAAATCAGCTCACTGGCAACACCGGGAACTAAATAAAATTTAATAATTGAGGTTTTCTCTTCTACTGTGACCGGTAAATATATGTAACCAGTAACAGGGGAGGAAGAACCGTTAGCAGTTTTAATAAAATGTAAATCTGGCGACTTATACACCGTAACAAGATTTCCAAAAGCATTGACAGCATTTTTACCAATAATCGATATTTCGGAACCAGAATCCAATAAACCTCTGTATTCCAAGTCGTAAATAATAACTTTTAAAAATGGACGGGCAACACCATCAATTCCATGAACCGGCGAAGATTGTATATTGACGTAATCATGTAGATTATAACATTTGTTATTGTTTGAAAAAATATTTTTTAATAAATTGTAACCACGATTTCCACTCATCGGGTTAAAATTATAATGAGATCGGCGCCGGTTCAATTTTTCCCGTTTTTTGGAACCGCAGACGAACACTTACAAGTTCTGGCAGTCACCCCCTTTTCACCACAACGATAGCAGACCAAGAAGAATGCAGCTTTACAGTTCTTCAGACTGTGTCCATTGACTCGACAACGAACACAAAAACTATTAACAGGCTGAATTTCGGCTACCTGGTTACCACTGGCTTTATGTTATTCTTGTAGCCAAGATCAGGAGCTAAAGAAGCTGAGGTGATCTTGGGAGGTTCGATAAAGTGCTGTGAACGTTCCTTGGCATTCTCCAGAAGTCTACATTTAAGTTTTAATTCCGCCCAAGATTCAACAGGATTCAAGGCCAATTGAGCAGTGTAGAATGGCCTAATGTTAAACAAAACAATATTAAGTTTTTCCACCTCCATTATTGGTTTGGATAAGCGACTAAAATAGTTTTGCATAATACTGAGATAATTAACTATGGTCTCATCTGAACCTTGAGTACGAGCCTAATCTCTTGCATTAACCGATGATCATAGTCAGGTGGTAAATATTCATCGAGGAGCAACTTCTTCAACTCCAACCAACTATGAACCTCGGTACCAACAAAGAGCTTCATCAGTAAATAATTCAGCCGCAGAGAGAAAAAGTCTGGAATCTGACAACCCACGCGATGAACACAATTCCTCCAGCCTTTGCAAGAAAGCCTTAACGCAGGTTTTTCCATTAAAACGCAGATTAAGTTTATGAACCGACGCATTAGAGTCACTACAGATATTTTGTACATTATTCTGGCCGCTAACGGGTTGTGATTCAATAGCTGGTTGTGACAAACTACTCTTAAAATTGTGCATAATATGGTCCAATTTCAAAAGTATGCCATTCAAATGTTGCTGTAAGTTGTCAATGCCTGTGGAAACATTATCATCGTCGGCAGAGTACAAACGACTAAGTCTGTGAAATAAGTGATGGGCTAAAGTTTGAATTCTGTTAAGAGCTTTAAGTGTATGTGATGTACCAGTTGTTTTACCAATTAAATTATCCAAACTGTCCATTTTCTGTTTTATTACCTCCAACTCCCCCCGAACATCAAAATCACAAGTTATTATTTCATCTGATGGTAACTCTTTGTTAAGCGAACGCACCTGAGCCTTTAAAGCAACCACAGTGTCAGCTGGTTTTGCACCTCTAATTTTGACTTCATATTCTAGCTCATCCTTGTGTAATAAATTAAAAGCAATTGGCCTCTCCTCCATTTTGTAAAATAGGTAAAAATAAAGGGAAACACAAAAGAGTTCAAAGTAATTCAAATAAAATTGTTTAAAAATTAGGAATTTTAAGTATGTAAAATAGGGATTTTTTTTTTAATTCACCAATATCGATCAGGCGTTACAATTTCAATTGGTGAAATCATACAGTATCACGAAAGTTTTATGTTTATCCTAACACTTACATACACAAACTTTCAACAATAATTCAACTTACCAATATCGATCAACTTTGTCCGAGCTAATATGACCAGACCAAAGGGCAAAAATGTATATAAAAAATGCCACAGAACCTTTTGCCTAAATGTTCGGGCGCCAAATGTAATGTATTTTTATTTTTTTATGAAATAATTGGATTTTTACAAATAAATCACTAAGAGTTTGAGTACAAGATCTTTATTCCACAGGGAATTCAAACAGAATTCAATTCACTAATGTTTACTTTGCAACAATACTTTATACAAATAAATCACTAGAAATAGAAGTACAAAAATCATTTCACTGGAATTTAAACAAAATTCAATTCACTAATGTTTACTATGCAACAATATTTTATACAAATAAATCACTAGAAATAGAAGTACAAAATCTTCATTTCACATGGAATTTAAACAAAATTCAATTCACTAATGTTTACTATGCAACAATATTTTATACAAATAAATCACTAGAAATATAAGTACAAAATCTTCATTTCACATGGAGTTTAAACAAAATTCAATTAACAAATGTTTACTATGCAACAATATTTTATACCAATAAATCACTAGAAGTATGAGTACAAAATCTTTATTTCAAATGGAGTTTAAACAAAATTCAATTCACTAATGTTTACTAGGCAACAATATTACTGTCAATTCTATCAATTCATATACATAGAATGACTTAAAAATATAAAAGAACTTAAATTAATATAGGTACAGGCAGGGTTTATAGGTCCGTTTGATCGATATTGGTTTTAAGTTGAAATTTATAATGTAAAAGATTAAAAGACGGTATTCCGAGGATAAAAAGAAATCAGTATTCCGGTAGTCCTTCAGAGTCCTTCAGGAACTGGTCCAGGCAACTGGTAACCGTGGTTAGATGGCCGTGTTTGGGTTAGTTTACTCTCTGTCCTTGGCTTACCAAGTCGCCGTCTTCAATTAGGATTTAAGGTAGATCAGCGGTCTATTTAATGCAGCTGGGTCACTTGAAAGTCCCTGGGTGACGAGGGTTAATGTTCAGCCCAAATATAGTTCCCTTTCTTTCGGGATGATTGTCTTTTTTTTTTTTCTCTAATTTATATTCGGTGAAAGTAGATCTTTTCGTCAGTCTATATATAGACTCCTTCTCTTTTGTAGCAGAGCTCGGCCTCAACAGCCGAATACAGTATTTTCAATTATTTAAATTAGAACAGTGAATAGTTATTGATCACAGCTATTGATCCAAAACCAAATATCCGCTAATCACTGCCATAGACTAGTGTGTATCATTTTTTTTTTTATTAAGTTTTTAATTTTTTTTTAGTTAGGCAAAGGTCACAATCTATGCTAGCCCGAGCAATCTAGCCTGACTATGTTAATCTGTAGAAGGATTAATATTTCTTTATTAGTCCTCACAGCTAGGTCTAGTTTACAGACTCAATTGCCACAGACAAACATTTGCCGAGGAATAATAAAAATAAGGTTAAACGACTACACTTATGATGATCAATTGCGATTTAACTTTCATTGACATAAGACTATTCTTTTAAACTACTAATTGTGACATTATAATATTTTAATATTTTTTTAGGGGGAGTGTGTGGGATTACTGATTAAAATACTATCTTTGTAGACGACGCTTGGCTAGACTTGGTTGCTTAATTTGCGCCATAGATAATGTGTTAGGATCATGATTAGCGGTCCACTCTATGGAACTGTCCATGTCATCTATTAAAATTGTCAATGTCAAAGTAACAATTCGACGTAAACATAACCAATGCGAGATACAATTGTAAAAGTGATTTTAATCAATATGAATAAAAAAATGTCTTTAATAGTACTTAAAATCAGTGAGAAAAACAGTGTTACAAGTCAGGACTTAAAATCAGG
>JAYEAL010000666.1:0-23211 GCA_036419045.1 Scirpophaga incertulas | reverse complement strand
GGTTAAAGCCGAACGGTTCGGTTGCGTTTCGCTTGCGATTTATTAGTGCAATAGCCCCTCTGAATGGATTGTGATGAAACGTTACAATAATATAGCTTATACATCAGAAAAACATATGCGCTACAATTACGAAGATATACGCCACGCTAATATAAGCTACTCGAAACGCTAATATTCCACAGACAAAGTCGCGGCCATCAGCTAGTGCTTAAGTAGAAACACATTCATAACCCAAAATATAGTTAACTTAATAATAAACGTAGGTCGTTACTTCTCGTTGATAACAGACGCTTGCTGCCAGTCTGTTTCAAATCCATTAGCTCAAGCCCCGCCCATTGTTCCCGCCTTTTCTGGTAAGGAAATAGGGGAAACGCTCAGTTTTTAACGACGCCTGGTGGCTGTTAATACGCTATCCCTTTGAACGTGACTTTTAAATTATTCCGCGAAATTTATAACTTCAGTTTTGTTTGAAAATCGAACGCGTGTCCTTTCAAATCGGCAAATTGATGTGATTTCAAAATTCGAATATTTTCTAGTGAAGTCTTTGTTTTATTTCAATAGGCAAATGTGTTTAGATCATTCGTTCTTTGCTTGAGTGTAATGTGAAGTTTTAACAGTGTTGGTGTCGATATTGTTATATTGTTACAATAGTACAGTGTTGTTATTGTTATAATAGATCATACGCAAATATTTTAATATTGTGGTAAGTTGTTAATCTGTTTAATAAAAAAAATTGTTAAAATAATGATACAAACTGGGTAAGAAGAAAACTGGCCAAGAAAATCTTAAAACTATTTTTGATACATTCTACCTCTTTTAATAAAAATAATATCACTCAATTGTGACTGACAAAACTATGGAATTTATTATATTTTTTAATATAATTAACAGCGATCAAGATAATTAAGTAACATTTTACAAATATTCCACCCGTGACTTCAATTAATCATATTTCCAATAGGAAAAAGATATCTTCTCGTGGTAAAAATTATCCTATGTCGTTCCACGGGTATTTAAACTATACTTATACCAATTACATAAGAACCGGTAGGTGCAGCCGTTTTTATCGAATTTTCCCATGGGAAATGAGATTTTTCCTATGAGTACGTTTGACACCAGAGGAGGTCTTATACATAGGTACCCATATCTATCGTAATCGGTTTATGAATGAATGAAGTAATGAATTATTTATTTATATGTAAGTATTTATGAATTATTCATTCATTCATGCGTATCCATCGTAATCGGTTTAGCGGTTGTGACGCGAAAACATAACAGACAGATAAACAGATCTAAAGTCACGTTTATATGTAAAAGGTAGGCATAGAATTTTTAGAATTTTTTTTCATATTACCTTTTTCGTGTCCGCCTGTTTATGGCAGAATTTTTATAGTTGACGAAATTAGAACCTAAGTTTTGATGAAAAAACAAACTGCATCATTGGGCGACTTAACCATGAGTGTAGCCATAAAACAAAGAATGAAAATAAAAACAATTTCATTGATTTCTAAAAAAAAGATTAGTAGAAAATGAAACTTTAAGGTTTCTTTATTAACATATTTTCATGAGATATAAATTGCTCAAATTAAGTCATTGCAGTATAAAAACGGTCATTTTCACTTGTCATCTACCCAATAAATCTTATATCTCCTATAATATCCTATATATACTTTATAACTAGCGGTCCGCTCCGGCTTTGCCTACGGAAGCCTATGGAAACTAGATATTTTTCCCTTGTAAAAATAATATACAGGTGTATTTAATTCCCCGCGTGGGCCTCCGAGCGCCGAGTCTTGGTCGCAGAGGTCGGGCGAGATCTGTCTCCGCCGGCATTGATTGCGGCAATGCTGGCGCGACGCGGGAGGTTGGAGGGCTGTGGCCTCCTTCTGTGAAGCAGTGATGCTCCAGAAGGAGGCCGCCGAGCGGGGACGGGAGATGGCCGATCCCGCTCGAAGAAGGCGGCGCCGGGCTCGGTAGCACAGCTGCGGCGCCGCCGCGGGTCGACGGCGGGCGCGAGGAAGTCGCGACTGCTACGGCGATAGACCACGCCCCTTCCGTGGCCGGGGCGTCGTCGGGTGGAGGAGACCGGGGGAGGTAGTAGCCTCCCGAGGAGGGCTCCCCTCTAGACAGGGGAGCGGAGGCTGGGGGTTCCGGAAGTGGCTTGATGTTCTCGGGGGCTCCCTACATGCCTGAGGAAGGCCATCCCTAAGGTTTTTTAGTGGGTACGCCTCCCCCTTCTGGGGAGGAGAGCCCCACATAACAAAAAAGGAAAGGTATTTTTAATTAGGGATAATGAAGCCTTATAATGGTGAAGGAATTTTTGAAATCGGTTTGTAGTTTTTGTGTTTATCCTGTTAATATTATGTGTGATGTACTAACAAAAAAAAAACACCGGTAGCACTCCGGGAGTGCCGGCAGAAGTGAAAACTTCAATATTAACGTTGTGTTTAATTATAAGTACAAAAGTACTATCATTTATGAGGTAGAATACAATGTTTATTTATTGCGCTATCGTGCACAAATATGACAGACATTCGCGCAAGCGCCCTGTGCCGCCTAAACGGAGCAGCACACTCAGGCACGGTAGAAAGAGTGGGAGATACTAGTTCCTCTCCCTTCCCCTCGATCTTACGCTTTTTCGATCTGCATCACGTGACCCTGACGCGAGTTTGGAAGTTTTTACCCATACAAAAAGTACTCAGCGCCGCTAAAGAAGTTTTCACTTCAAAAACTCAATATCACAAACAGCGAGCTGACTATATAAGTGAAATATTCACGCCACATTTTTGTTTCTAAGACTAATAGTTTTTTAATTATTAAGGTACGATGATATAGACCTTTTCGTTACGGTCCACTTTTTAAACCTGGTACCCGTATGTTCCGGCGCGATTTTAAAGACGTTGCACGTCAAAAACTCATTATCTATATAGGTAGTTACAATACTATACATTTTATTATATAACTATTATATTGCCGACAGTTAACACGTTAGCTGCGGCACCAATTTTTGCATACTTTCCGTTCCTGCGGCAGAGGTATAATCGGCCCGTACCGCGACCAGACGTTAGGGCGACACGCGGTCTATTAGACCCCACCTCCTTTTACAGACTAAAATCCATTTCTGGGCGCGAAATCAAAGATAAATGAGAATTTTGGTCCTTATTGATATAGACAGTGAATTGATGAACCCTAATCCACCGTCGCCCGTCTGATGGCTAGTTTAGGAATTATTAGCAAAACAAAATATGGGATCTTATACACCTCGTAACGCACTGAAATAGGCAAAATTTTCGCCGAGATTAGTGATGGGGAAAATAATATCGACGTTTTTAAACTGTCCTAACTACGCAACGACTTGACCGATTTGATCGATTATATCTCATTAGATCGTTTTAAGGGCAAACCTGGCAAAACAACACAAAGCTATCAAAGGATACATTTTTTTTAAAATAATCTAAATTGTGCTTGAAGGCGCCATAAAGAAAAAAAAACCGGCAAGTGCGAGTCGGACTCGCGCACGAAGCGTTCCATTCTATACCATTAAGAGGCACCTATTACAGACTTATTATTGGGAAAATAATGGATCACGGTTTATGCATAAGGTGTATCTGTCTATTTGTATATGAAAATCTTAACGCGCTTCATAGAATAGAAAAAAAAAGGCAACCAGAAGTAGAAAAGAAACTGTCCTATTTATTCTGCCTCGGGCTTTAGACATGTTCGGCGCTGTAAAAGGACGTGCTCTCCAATCGACGTGATGCACAACACTGGTCGCGGGAAGCTCGCGTTGGTGCGGTACGAGGTCAGGGGGGATATGGGACGTTTTAGCCTCGTTCCGCACTGCATTAAAATTATATTAATTCAGTGCGGCACGAGGCCTAAGACATCCGGTACCAAGGTAGGTACACCACCGAGTCCGGAACCATTAGCGCATCTCAAATATAGATTTATCTCTTTCCTACACTGGACCAAACCAAAGCTATGCCATTCGCACGACAGAGAAATTCACGTTTTGCTTGCCGCACCACAGGGAAGTTGCATCAGGGGGATTTAGCCTCGCTTCGCACTTA
Source organism: Scirpophaga incertulas (assembly GCA_036419045.1). Taxonomy (NCBI): domain Eukaryota; kingdom Metazoa; phylum Arthropoda; class Insecta; order Lepidoptera; family Crambidae; genus Scirpophaga; species Scirpophaga incertulas. Next base: position 19,141 of record JAYEAL010000666.1, on the reverse strand, counting down.
ACGTGTTAATGGGCGTTGGAAAGACATTTCACTATTTAATAGTTTTTCTTAATAATTAAATTTAGTCTGTCTAGTCTGGAATTACGAACGTCTCCATTCGGATCTCTTTTGTCTTTTTGAAATTTTTAAATTCACACGTTCGAGTAGATTCACCTACCTTGCTATCAGCTATAAACATTAATACCAGATATGTTTGCCGCACGCCAAAATGTTTTGTGCTGGGAGTTTATAAAAACAACACCTCATTTTATAATCCTGTTGTGCGAATGTGCAGGGCTTACAACGAGTTGGTTGATAGGCACCGTGAATATATTATATCATATTATATATTATATTATATCCTTGCGCATCCCTATTCCACATTTAGGCGACTGTGTCAAAAATCACATTTAATGTTTTACTTTATTTTCTTTTGGTTTATGTTATGTCTTGTAACCATTTCCCGGCTATATAGTTACAAAAAAAATCTGTTGGAAGGCGAAGGGTAGTAAAAAAATTAAACCGGGTATCTGCACTTGGATAAAATTTTATTTAATAAATTTTTTGTTTGCAGTTTCCCCACAGACTTACAAAACTAAATTTTAAATTAAGTACACAAATAACTCTCAAAAAATGTAGCTCAGTTCTTAATTATGTTTATTAGATACAACGCCTGGGTTCTATTCTTTTGTTCCATTAGGCTTAAATATATTTTTAGTGTCGCTTATGAGATTATACATGTGCGCAATATACGTCACAAAATCCGAAATAACGCTGGTAAGTAATTGTGGACTGTATAATGTAAGTTTGAAATGAGAAAAATCTTCAATCCTTACAGCACAACCAGACATTAATGAGTAGAAAAATGTACTCCACTAACCTTAACTGCCAGTTCTTCCAGGATAATGGTCGACACGCTGGCGGTCTTTATGGCCAGGATGGTGGCGTGTGTGCATAGATAGTATCAAGGATTGTTGATTGTTGATGAAAACAGTTTCACAGAGTTTATTCACAGCACATGGAACGTCCATTTAACTTCACACGAGAAGAACGAAGGCAGAACGTCTACCTCATGCGACGCGCAGATAGAAGACTCATCGGTCCCAAAATGGCTGACAGACATTATTAGTAGGAGCTAATTATTTGACTACCACCAATAACTAATATTAACTATAAGGATTGAACAATACAAAAAAATATATATATCTAAAATCCTTGTAAAAATTTCACAATAGGTAACTTTTGATACAGTATGACATTTGTAAATCTATAAACCACCAAATGGATATTTAAAAATAACCTACTCTTTAATATAACTCAATTACTTTTGTGCTCCTAAAATTTAAATCTATAATATTTTTATTTCCTAAACTTTGATCCTAAAATGAAATCTTCGTCCCACGGAGAATATTCCAAGTCGAATCACCATAAGATAACACCCGAATTTGACTTACTTGGCCTCTTGAATCAACAACACATGTGTATTAACATACAATTTAAACTTCGGACAAAACTCTCACGGCAGCGTTGAAGACCGGAACAGCTCAAAGGTCACCAATGTTACACCAATACCATGCACAAGGTACCTTAGTGCGTACCAGGTGCGCCACTCTATGTCCTTACTACACTTGGAAAAAATGTTTAATATGCAACGTTACAGTCTCAAGTAAATATTATATGTTAGGATTAATATATTTTACATATTAGATTAAATATATATTTAAATAATGCATTTCGTCCAAAACGCTTGCATGCGTTTCTGCTTTCAAATACCTAGAAAGGGACAGAATTACGCCTCATTTGGTGAACAGAAAAATATTAAATATGTCAAATAATGTGTCACTAAAGTATGCATGTTTCTTGCACGAATTGCTGCGAATGGGGACACCATTATATTTCCGCAATAAATCAATAGTTACGTCTTGTCCATCAATGCTCAGAGATAGAGGTTGCCAATTGTCCCTTCCCATCATAAAACTGTCATCTACCAGGGGTTCCTTTAAGTATGCTGCTGCCAAAAAATGGAATAACTTTGCCACCACTCATTCGAATGGATTCATTTTCGCTACAGTCTTTCGAAAGAAATGTCGTGAATGGCTACTTATGCGGCAATCCCTGTTAGTAATATAGCATGGATTTTTTATTATTAGTATTTACTCAGTTTTTATTTTTCCTTTTTGGTAATATTTAGTTTTGTACTCGAACACTGCTTTTAAAATAAATTGTAAAAGGTTGCGACAGAATAGCAGAGGTTGTCGCTAGTCGCCAACTACTGAGTTGTAAACCATTTTGTCTTTACGATAATGATAAAATCACAATGTTAAAAATCAAAATAATGTAACTTTTTAAGACAAATAAATTGATTTATTATTATTATTATTTAAACGTAGCTTAACTTTAGTACTATTATTATTGTATTTTTCTTTGTTTAATTGCTTATGTTCAGGCTGTGTACATTGTTTGGGTTACTTACATCCCAGCTCTTTTCTATTTTATTAAGTTTGTTTTGTTTCTTCCTAGGATGTAAGCTGTTTTTGTACCTTTAATAAATAAAAATAAAATAAAAAAATTCGATAAGCCAAAAATAAATAGTGTCAGAATATATTTATGAAATCTAGTAAATAAAAAATACGTTCTTCATTTTTTAACTATACTAATAATAGTATAGATAAAAAAAACAGAAACTTAAGAGTGCACAATTATTGGCATGCGTCCTTAATTAACTTAATTACCTATCCCAAGGAAAAGCACGAGTTTCTAATCACCATACATTTAAGTTACCCTAAAAATACAATGAATTTATGAGCCATCTTTGTATACGCCGCCACCCCACATTTTTGTTTCACACGTAGAACAATTGTTTTGATAGTTCAAATGTGTTCGACACGTGTTTTGACATTGACTTCGTTGACGAGAGATTCCGTTGCGGTCAGACCAAGCGCTTCTTGGCGCGAGCGTTTATTATTTAAATACAGGAGACGTATTTTTGAATCACTTACGAACACACACACACATACATACCTATATATTAATACTATATTATATATTTGAGATCTTGTTACAAAGCTGAAAGCTGGTAACATGGTGAATGGGCCATGCATACGTTTCTGAGTAGTCAGAAAAATATCAGAAAAGGCCGCGACTAGCAGTGCATGAGGGCGTGCTGGTCCCAACATTAATGTACGGAAGTGAAAGTTGCGTATGAGAGAAACGACATGAAAGCAGAATAAATGCAGTAGAAATGAGAACTTTGCGGAGTATGGCAGGAGTAAAACTGAGTGACAAATTGTATAATGAAGTGATTAGAAAGAAATGTGGTTTGAAAGAGGATATCGTTACAGAATAGAGAAAGCGATGCTTGGGGGTTTGGGCATGTGGAACGGATGGATGAAAGTAGACTGACCAAAAATGATTTATGAAGCTGGAGTGTGTGGAGATACGGGACCAGGAAGACCTAGGCGAACATATTTCGAACAAATCGAAAGTGTCCTCAAAAAAGGCCAGGGAGACCTATTTTTGAATTACGAATGCGACTTAGAAATCACCGATGTGACTATTAATCACCGATTTTCAATAATTCTTATTTTTTAATATCTGATGTGACTACCTTAGTCACAGGTGTGATTTCATTACGAGTGCCCTCACCCACTCGTAATCAAGCCATACTTGTGGAAATGTTATGTGTGTTTGATTTTGATTTTCAGTCTATATATATATAATATATATATATATATATATATATATATAATATATAATATATATATATATATATATATATACACATACATTTATGTGTGTACTTTATCTATGTTGGCAGCTCTGCGATCGACTTTCAAAAATTGGATGTTTAGGAATCCGTGATCTCAAAGTCGCATTCGTAATTAAAAAATAGGTCTCCTGGTCAGAAGTACCCGCAATCGTCGAGCATGTATGAGGAATGATATGAAAGTAGATGAAGCGAAAGAGATATGTAAAGACCGTAGCAAATGGAAAGACGTAATCTCTGCCTACCCCGTTGGGGAAAAGGCGTGAGTGTATGTATGTATGTATCTTGTTACAATTGCCTTTATTTGTACTTTTCAAAACTCCCGGAAGTGGGCGCTAATAACTGCAACACAGTTAGGTACTAACTAAGGCAGTTATTATAGTAAAGTTCGATTTTTAATTCGAGTCAGTAAAATGACATTTCCAGTGTCATGTGTCACAAATCATATTATTTAATATGGTATGTATTACATATTTACAATAAAAAACGCTTTGATACCTAATAAAATAAAGCATGACTAAATGTCTAAATCTATTGATTGCCGAACATCACTGTTGTAGTGGGTTGTAGTGGGTCACCTTTTTTTGTATCAGTGACAGTTGCACTTGTCATTTTTACTGACTCGAATTAAAAATCGTAGTTTACATTATTTATGTAATAAGCATTTAAAATTGATCCCTTTATAATATTGTTGAATTTTGAATTTTTTTTTGAATGCGAATGCAAATCGTGCGCGAAATTATTCTACTGCTTACAATTTTATAGATTTTTGAATTACTCGAATTCAGTGTTGTCATTAAGAACAAATTCTTAATTGAATTCCGTTTCACGCAGAAAAATTCAAAATCACAACAACAAAAACAAAAATCCGGCGATAACCCACACGTGAAACGGGATCACTGTCAAGGTCACGTCAGCGTTGGATATTCTACTAGTAGAAATAAAAAACGAGTGGGTTGAACACTCTTTTGCACAACGCACGAAATGAAAATTCAGAAACAGTGAATTCGTTACGGTATACGAATCTCACGATTTCGAATGCGAATTGGTTTTCCATTGTTTCAAAATTCGTCTCCAGGAGACCTATTTTTTGAATTACGAATGCGACTTCGAAATCACCGATGTGACTAATAATCACCGGATTTTCAATAATTCTTATTTTTGAATATCACTGATGTGACTACCTTAGTCACAGGTGTGATTTCATTACGAGTGCCCTCACCCACTCGTAATCAAGTCATACTTGTGGAAATGTTTATCTGTGTTTTGTTTTGATTATTCAGTCTATATATACAATATGTATATAATAACCGCAATGGTTAAGCCGGCACCAGGCCCCCGCTACCATATGTGCAAAGTGTGCAATGCACACGGGCGCCATCCTTTAGGGGCGCCAAAGCCAGGGTCTAAAAAAAAATTGCAAAAAAAAACTGTTCTTGAAGAACGACTGACAGATCGGGATAATAAGGATATAGACTCCAATGATTTGTTTAATGAAATTAAAGCGTTAAAGTTTTTTCATTACCTGATGTTATTGGCCCTTAAGTATTTTACAATATACAAGGAAAATATCGTTACTACAATAATAGCTATTTTTTATTTTTCTATTGTACCTAGCTAGCATTTTTGATTTTAAACGAAGTTACCTAGGTATTTGTTATCAGTATCTGCATATTTTTAAAAATATCTAAGTTGAAAGTAGTACTTATATATATGTAGATAATAGGCAATATTTCTATTATTTGTTCCTAAAAAAAAAGTGATTTTAGTTTTCGGTTATTTTCTAGTATTTATAAACACACGTGTCTGTACCTTTACCCCATTAGTTAAGTAAATGCTTTAAAATGGCTGTGAACAAGAATTTTATTTTAATTTATTTTGTTTGTTTCATTTTGATATTTTTAGTCTACAAATAAATATGACTTCTTAAAGTTCAGTTTTTTGCTTTATTTCAAGAACCTACCTACCTTCAAAAAAATAAATAAAAACATGATTCAAAAATGGCTTAAGGGGCGCCAAAATCCTTTTTTGCACACAGGCGCCATTAGCCCTTACGGGGGCCCTGGCCGGCCACCTTTATATACCTATAATATTATACATACATATAATATATATATATATATATATATATATATATATATATATATATATATTATATATATAACCATAATGGTTAAGCTGGCAATAACCGGCAGCGGCTACATTCTGCGTGGAACCGAACTCTTACAATTTATGTGTGTACTTTATCTATGTTGGCAGCTCTGCGATCGACTTCAAAATTAGATGTTTAGGAATCCGTGACCTCAAAGTCACCGCTAACTATTTAGTCAGCGGTGATTTCGAAATCGCATTCGTAATTCAAAAAATAGGTCTCCTGGAGCCAAACCTTTACAAATTTCTACTAATGTTATGGATGTTTGTATAGCTAGATGTTTGGTTTCTCTTTTCACGTAAAAACTACTGGATGGATTTCATGAAACTTCACAATAATATAGCTTACACATCAGAATAACACACAGGCTACAATTTAAAGCTTGGCTCCACGGGAAGGAGGAGGTCACCTAACCGATTGACTCAGATAATCACCGGGCACGGCTGCTTCGGTGAGTATCTGTGTCGAATAGGACGGGAGGGATCGACACATTGCCACCCATCACTGCGCATCCGACCTCGACTCGGCCCAGCCACGCTGGCGGAGTGCCCGCGTGGGCCTCCGAGCGCCGAGTCTTGGTCGCCAGAGATCGGGCGAGATCTGTCCTCCGCCGGCATTGATTTGCGGCAATGCTGGCGGACGAGGGAGGTTGGAGGGCTGTGCCTCCTTCTGTGAAGCAGTGATGCTCTAGAAGGAGGCCGCCGAGCGGGGTCGGGAGATGGCCGATCCCGCTCGAAGAAGGCGGCGGCCGGGCTCGGTAGCACAGTTGCGGCGACCCGGATGGGACCACGCCCTTCCGTGGCGGGGGCGTCCGTCGGTGGAGGAGACCGGGGGAGGTGGTAGCCTCCCCGAGGAGGGCTCCCCTCTAGGCAGGGGAGCGGAGGCTGGGGGTTCCTGGAGGTGGCTTGGTGTTCCCGGGGGCTCCCTACATGCCTGAGGAAGGCCATCCCTGAGGTTTTTAGTGGGTAGGCCTCCCCCTTCTGGGGAGGAGAGCCCCACATAACCCGGCTCGCCACAGTCGGGGTATGCAATTTAATGCATTTTCCTCAGGGAACAAAAAAAAAAGGCTACAATTTAAAAAGATATTGCATAAGTCAAGCAGACGAAAGTCGCCGGCACCAACTAATCTGGAATTACAGATACAAGATACTAAATACGATTCTTCGCCTTTTTGTTGTAACTACAAAACTATTAATTTGTGTTTTAATACGTTTTTTTATAGTTTAGTATTTTGTAGTAAGCTTTTGGTAATAGATAACCTATTATGAAATCATAGGTGACATTATTTTTTGGACAAGGGTGTATGGGACTCTACGGCAGAGGAACTACCCACTAAAACCCTCGGGAACACCTCTCTGGCTGTGTATTGGCGGCAACAAGTAATTCTCTCGGCCTAACGTACAGAAGTGTACGAAGTTTAACTGAAGCTAAGCTAACGAGTTAACTAAAACCGCCATGTTTAGGTTGTCCAAGGAAAGTGCGTTCTGGGCGAGCGTCCGCAGTGGGCTGCGTTACAAGGGTTGAACCAAACAACAAGTTCACACCTTCTAACTAGTAGCGATCTAAGTAACATCACACTAAACGAACACACTTCCTCGTAATTCCTCGTAAACATGTAAAAAACGTATCTGTGTTGAGATTGGATCATCTGAATCGATTGAATCGGTTCAGAGTCACTGATACAAATATTCTGATATCTGATATATAATACAAATACACTGATATAAATATTGATATTGATTCATTTGTATCAGTGACTCTGTGTCAATCGTGTAAGCGTCGCGTATCGAATGAAACTGAGATGCAATTGAGCAGCGTGATCCGAAGTACTCCGACTCTAAACTGTTTCTCAATCGTGCGAGCGCCGCGTGCCGATTGAAACCAGATGCAATTGAGCTAATGATTCATTTGAAGCGCTGTTAGAGATTTGAATCAGTGAATCACTTGGAAGAAACGACTCACTGAGTCGTTTCTGTAAAGATTGACACATCTCTACTTCCTCGGCCTAACTTACAGGCGTAACGTATGCTAACTACTCGAAATACTAACAAAATAATTCGGGGGAACATATTATAAATGCCAAAATAATAGTTTAATTTAATTTTGTATTCCGCGCTTTTATGCCAAAACCACTAAACCGATTTAAATATATTTGGTAGTTCAGAGTCTAAGAAAGTGGCTGTCTAAGGGCTGTAAAGGGTCGAAATAGGGGATGAAAGTTTGTATGGTAAGGATGTCATTTTTATAGCTAGAGGTTTGAAACTTAATTTATAGGTTTTTATAATTAATCAAGACATTCAAAGTTTGTAAAAAAATGTATCCTGATGGGGATATGGATGAAAATTTTTATTTGAATAGGCTCAGAAACTAGTGAACTTGACATAGGGATAGTTTAACACCCCGGGAAAATATAATCCAGGGGGAAAATCTGTTAAAACAGCTGGCCGCGTTTTGACGCAATTTGGTATAGGATGGTTGGAGACACTGGTTATTATTTCCGTTTTATTTATGTTTGTTTATTTATTTATTTAGGTACATTAACGTCATAAGTATAAGTATTACACTATCACTTAATTAAAGTATGTTATCTAATAGTTAGGCAATGTTTTTATAGGTTAAAAGTACTGTATCGTATTTGTAATTATTTAGGTGTTGAAATGCGAATCTATTTATGTGAATCCTCCTATCTAAATACTAACAATATGCTGAAAATGGAATCAAGAAGGAAAATGCACTTCGCGAGCTTATAATATCAAATTATAAATAAGCAGAATCCTCCATATTTGTTTAAGAAGTTAACATTCTCACAGCGTGCTAGACTAACTAATCGTCTCATAATAAATAAATCGTTCAAAACCGCTGCTTTTCGTGGAAGTTTTACCTACTCCGCCACTAAGTGTTGGAACAACATTCCACCACCTATAAGGGCTTCCCCTACTGTTCGCACGTTTAAAAAAGCTTACAGAATATACCTGCTAAGTTTACAAAAGACGGAGTAAAACGGTGTTGAGCGCTTTGTTTTTGAGTTTGGTTGGTGAGTTAATTTAATTTTATAAGTGTTTTAGTATTAATATTGTTTTCTGTTCTGATTAGTAAGTGGTACCTACGTGGTATTATGATACACAAATTTCAAATGTCCCTCGCCGGGCAAGAGTCTGGGTTGGTTTAAGCCTGTATTTAGTTTTAGTTTTAAAGATTTTTTGCTCCCAAGGTTATTTGGTTTTGTTTAGATTTTAGAGTAGTATTTTCTATTTGTTTTTTTTTGTTTTCATGAGAATTAGTTTTTGTACAGATTTAAGTTTAGTTTTTGCTGCTGTTGGTTTGCACAGAGCTTCACGTTTTACACAAGGTTTCCGCAGAATACCAGTGTTTGGACACTTTTCGAGTGTCCACTGTCCAGACGTACCTAATACTGAGCGGAGACCTATTTAGTGTTTTTTTGTTATGTGTTATTCATTAGTTATAAGTATTATTGTATTATAAGACACTAAATATCTATATATAGATTTTTTCTTTCTTTCTTTCTTTCTAATACATATGACAATTAGAAATGTACACAACATTGTCCATTAACGTTGTAACATCAATATTAAAAAAGAAACAAACTGAGAAAAACGGAAATCAAACACCCCGCCTTACTTAATTATATATTCCCATTGTTGCGACATCTGAGTGGAACGGAACGCCGCGACGGAAGAATACTCGTATGTCAGTGCCAACGGACTACACATTCAAATTTTGCACTTTCATGTACTTACACTTGTAATTTGCGACCAGTATAGAACGAATGAAAGAAAGAAAAACCATTTATTGACTCGTACAGACATACAACATTACACATAATAAAATACAATAAATAGTTTAAAATAAAGTATAGACATGTGCCAAGCCAAAAGGTTCCTACCTCAGCATGTGCTTTGCGCCATATATGATGTCGCAAAGCGCTGATATTCTGGCAGGGCCTTTCCATTTGTGACGTACGGGAAACAATAAATAATACACAATTATATATTAATTGATAAATATACATTATTAATATTATACATAACTTAAAATAGACATACATAACTTATGATACACATGATAAAAGTATATGATAGTACTATAAAAATTAAAAATAAAATTATATATAAATGTGATATTTTGGTGGTAGGAGTGGCGTTAGGACCATCATATAGATGCTTGTGTTTGCGTCCAGAATCGTTTCGAATATTCAATCTGTGGTGCCATTTTATAGTGTATTCCAAAAGTAAGGTAATACCATTTGTTATTTTCAATTTATGTTTGTTAAATTTGAGTTCTTAGTGTTAGTTATTTTTAACATATTATTTACTTATATTATTATTTTAATATACTTGTTACTTGATTAAGCTGATGGCCTATGGCCAATGCTTTAAATAAATAAATAAATAAGTAGTATAGAATAAACGCTCTTCAAAAAATATCGCAATTTATTTAAAAAATCAACTACTACAGCATCATTCGTAACATTTTGGACCTTCGAAAGCCGAATATTAATAAATAGCGACCAATTTTGAAAAGAAATAAGGAATATGCGCAGAATAATTGACAATCGACCCAAGAATAAGCGCATTCGGGTAAGACCATCAGTTACTTGGTTTTCGTTTATAAGAAATCAATGTGTCAAAAAAATCGACATCGCAATTTGTCAGTTTCACGTTCGTATTGGGGAACTTGAGCCCGAGTTGGTTCTACACTATGGCGTATAGAAAGTTCTCACGATAGGATACCTTGGACATCGAGACGTGGCTTAGGATATCAATACTATCAATAATTAAGTTTAGTATCCATACTAATATTATAAATAGGAAAGTGTGTCTGTCTGTTTGTCCGTCTTTCACGGCAAAACGGAGCGACGAATTGACGTGGTTTCACGTGGAGATAGTTAAAGGGATGGAGAGTAACATAGGCTACTTTTTATCCCGGAAAAATCGACAGATCCCACGGGATGCGCAATAAAGGCTTCGCTGAAAAACTTCTGCACAGATTTTCATGCGGTTTTGCGGTATTTTTTATCTCGTAAAAACGGATAGTCCCACGGGAAGCGCGATAAAACCTTCGCGCCATAAACCGACTTCCGCGCATATGTAGCCGTGGGCAAAAGCTATGACCCTTAACCCTCTATAGACCCAATCCCGAAATCGACGCGGGCGAAGCCGTGGGCAGAAAGCTAGTTTTATATAAAAATACCAAGTCGTGCCCTTTTAAAAGATCGGCAACGCATCTGTGACTCCTCTGTGTTGTGGGTGTCCATGGGCAGCGGTTATCGCTTACCATCAGCTGATCCGTTTGCTCGTTTTGCTGCCCTATCCTATAAAAAAAGGCTTTGAAAAGAATAATTGATTAAGATAATTTTTATCGTGGGAAAAATAACGATCCATTTTGAATGTAGAGCCCTTATGGCGAAGACTCAGGTTGAGTTTCGTCGATAAGTCATTCCGGTCGAGTTGCCTCGATCAGTTTGGAGTTTGACATAATCATCGTGACTCGGTCGCGGTGGTATCCATGAGGACTCTCAACTTCTCCTTTTTAGAGTGTTGCATACAAAAAATAAATGTCTAATAAATGTCATCTGTTGCAGCCGGTGATGTCGAGTTATGGCAGCATGTCGCCTTCAGACGAGGGTTGTGACAGATACGAGCCATCCTACTATTGTCAGCCCTCACATATAGGTGAGTTTCTACGTTCTTCAGGGACCCAATGATACGAACCGCACGTTACTGCAAAAGGTCGAGTACTTTTAGTAAGCACTTGAACCTTTTCCAGACCTTTAAACAGAACTTCACGCACGGAATGTATCCTATACAGTAGACACCGCAATATCGTCGTAAATAATCGTCTTCCTCCGTTCAATTCTTAACTGATAATACTTGATGAGAGACATCCAGTGGCTGATTAACCCCTAGGCTAATTAGGCTGAAGCCTAGGGCGCGAGGGTCGGGGGGCGGTTGATTATAGACATATTACTCGTGATATATCAATTTTAATAGTATATAAACTCTAATATTGCTTAGAATACAGACATATGTTTATTTTTCACAGAAATATCAGTTTTGTGCACATTTGTATAGATTTTTCACTATGTATAATAGAAATATGCGTTATGTTTATATATCAAACATGTGGTCCCCATCACGTCTGATGGTATTCGATGATGCTGAATTCTGCGGAGTGTCAAGCAATTAAAAATAATAAATGTGAAAAAGTAAAATCTTTTCGTGGACACTTCATTTGTTTATGTTTTGTTTAAGTTTGTTCAGTTTTTATTTATTGAAGTGAAACTTCTTTACGCATATTTCACTTGGGGAGTAAGCTGGCGAACGCGTGACGAAGCGTTACGAAAAGTGTGATCGGGCGAGGCGAACGGAAGTTGAGTGGAGGATATAAGCAAGAGCAAACAGTGCGCGCGCAAATTTATCTGTTCCTCTCATAGCCAAATAAATTCCGTATATCTAAGTAATAAAATAGTGAATAAAAATAAAGGATATCTTCCAAATATTAATTTACCTAATAAATATTTAATTATATTTAAATATTTGTAGAAAATTAACAGTTATGTGGTATATTTTACACATACAGATGGTGCAAAAGAAGTTCACTTCAGTCGCGTGGTCATAAGTACATTCGGTTTTTTATTATAACTGTTTGTGTTCAATATACAATATATAGCTTATACATCAGTATAACACATAGGTTACAATTTATATATAAAATATATAGGATATTTTTTAGTTTAAATAGATTTTCCACAGACATAATCAGATCCGTGTTTTGTCATGTTTTATTTTGTCTTATGGATTCAATTATTACGTTTAATCTAGAGTGACTTATGCAGTTCAAAATAAACTATTTTACAATAACATTAAATAAATTTACAGAACAATATTATTTACATTCTTGTTGGAAATAAAATAATATACGACATTACATTTTTTGATAATTTACTTGTTTGCAGGTAGTCCAATGGATGGTGCGGTTTATTGGCCGGCGAGCAACGGGGAGGGACACGAGTTCGATTCCCAGGATGTATACCACGACAACACGCACTATATCAGCAGAAATTATGGCTAGTATTTAATTGTATAATTAAATATAATGCTTTGGAAATACTATAATGTTCAACGACACGCGGAGCGAAGCCGTCGAGTGATTGGCAATGTGCCGCGGGTTCGATTCCCGTGTGGGACAGATATTTTGTATGACCTACACAAAGTTGTTCCGGTCGGTATCCAATGTAAGGAGTGACAATCTTAAAAAAAAATATAGCCCTGACAGATTTTCATCACCTGACATTTATCACCGGGTGTTCATGGTTCAAACACGCCTTTTAAATGTGAGAATAACTAAAAATAAACAAATATTTCTCACTATTAAGACAATTGTATTTTTATATAATATCAATGATGTATAATTATTTTTGTTTTTTGTATTAATATTTCTTTAATTATGAATGTATATACCTACCTCTATGCGGTCTTAACGTTATAAATTAAACTATAGAAATGTTTTATTTTGTATTTCATTGTGAATATACACTGCAATTTTCGAATGTGCTCGAATCAATTTATTTTTTTATATCGAAAAAATAATAATAAACACTCTAAAAAATAGATAGATTTTTTCAGAATTTTGTATATTATTGGCTGAAACAACATAATAACAATTATCATCAAATTTAACAATAATAATGTTACATTTAATCTTCTTTTGTTACAATAAATCTGGTTTTAGATTTAATAACAGCCGTCTTTGATAGACATAAAAAAATAATTAACTAAATTTGCAATGTTAAGAAAAGTAACATTATTTTATTATTAATTATTATTTTAGTAGCATTAGTATTGAGTAGCTTAGGTATATTAGCGTTGGCTGGTTCCTGCTACTCAAAGGTCGCCGTCAGTCGACGATCCCCTGAATGCTCCGGGGGATCGACGGCCCCCCCAGCACAACGGGGGGGTGAGAGGGGTGAGGGGAGCCAATGACGCCGACGAGGTCGTGGAAGTGTACGTAAGTGATCCCATGACCTTGTCAGGCAGTGATGCTGCTCTTCTCGGCGTGTCTGCCTCCTCGTCTGATGAGGGGGAGGATGCGTCGACGATTGATGCGCTCCTGCCAAGGCGTCCCTGCGGGGCATTGTCTGGTTTTTAGTCGGTAGGCCGCGCGTTTGGTAGTGGCACTCGGCCCCCAAGCGCGCGGAGAGTCCGACATAACCCCGCGGTGTTCCCGAGCCGCGGGTATGTGTAACGTATTTTCCAGATATTAATAAAAAAAAAGGTATATTAGCGCTGCGTGCGCGTCTGGCTACCGCGCACGCCGTGGTGAAGAATCTCGGTCTGGGGGACTGTCCAGGGGTTGGTATTGGTCGAGCCGGCCCCGGGACACATGGCGGTCGAATCGCGAAATGCCATGTGCCCCGTATGGGCCTAGAGTAGCACTAATCGAACCATACTCTCGCAAACGCACTGATGAGCTATTAAAGCTTAACAGGAGTAACTTGAGCGTGATGGTTTGGGCTTTGACCGGCCACTGCAAGTTGAATAGACACCTCTGCAACATAAAACTTAAGGACACTGACACATGCAGAGTCTGCGAACAAGAGCGTGAAACACCAATACACCTCTTGTGCTACTGTGAACCGCTGATTCACAAAAGAAACAGACACCTGGGGAAACACATCCTTGACCCAGATGAAATAAAAACAATCCGAACTGGGAACATCCTATCTTTCTTGGTTAGTGCCCAGTTAAGGTAGCTACTGTATGGCCTACATAGAACCTATATAGGAGGCTGGTCACAATAGATCTTAATAGGTCGCAGTGATGCATATCAGCCCCGACTTACACACGAATTCAAATGGGCCTAGAGTACTCGGGGTAGGCCGGTCCTCTATGACCGGAGAGCCCCACACACAAACACCAAACTACATTAAATTGAAAGCCGAAAAATATGAAGTATGAAACAAATAAAATAAATATTTTTACCACCCCCAATTATTTTTAAATAAATAAAACATGTTTTTAAGAAATATTTCATTATGGCCACACCTTAATGATGTTTTTATTAATCTGTGACTACCGGTATCTTACTCTATGTTTGATATTTTCCGTTGAGTTATGACATTGACAGCAGGTGCCTGACTTGTCAGTTGATTTTTTATTAATATTTTTTTCTGGCTCTAGATAACATACATTAAGTAACATAGCAGTCCCTATATTTTGTTAGTTAAAAAACTTCTCAAAATTAGAAATATTCGGTTCATTAAAGCAATTATGAATGTATTTAGATTTTTAAGAGGCTTGTTGATAATTTTTTTAAGCAATGTGTAATTATTGCATTAAAGATATTTCATTTTTTATTATACTAGAATACGAATTATAAAAAATCGGGGGTCTTGAAAATAACATGACTTACGGCGATTACTTTCTTTTAGAGCCTTCTATCCAAATATATCAAATTTACCCGAGTTAGTTACTATAAACCAATATGGGACATCTCCTTTGTTCCGGTCTGGGTGTTTGTGCATGTGAGATTTCTGTTTGTGACTGCACCCATTACCCACGACACAGGATCCTAAAATCTAAATGTGGGGCGACGTTTTTAAATAAAATATATATTAGTAGGGATTCTTTATTATTACTTTGTTTATTATTTATTTATTTGACACACAAAACAGAATACGATCGATTATAGATACATTTCTCTTATATAATCTAGCGGTAGAGTTCATCCATATCACCTGGAACCGATCTAGTCTAGTACAGTTCGGTTTTCAGCGTTAATTCCTTCCGCGTACATGCAAACTCTGGAATGAGCTCCCAGTTGCGATGTTTCCTGAGCGCTACGATATGTCTATCTTCAAACGAGGCTTAAAAAGAGTATTTCTCTGCAGGTAGGTAGCGGCTCAGCTGTGCCCCTGGCACTGCAGATGTCCATGAGCGATGGTTACCACATACCATCAGGTGGACCATTTGCTCGTCTGCCACCGTAAGGTATAAAAAAAAACCAGTATACCAGGTATGTGTGAACATGAACGGCACATTAACTGGAGCAGTACACATATGGCAATATAAAACTTAAATTTACTAATGACGGAACATTAACAAACAATATATTAGTCATGTCCTTAATAATATGTTCGTCGCATATTATATTTCACAATTTCAATAATTGTTTCAGGTTATGAGGAGATGCAGATGGTCGGCAATGAACCTTACGATGTTTACCACCCCATGCATCACTACCTCAAAAATAATGGCGGTAAGACACCCAGCACGATAAGAATACGCTTTAACTTACATTCGCCGCCGTCTTAAACTAAGCTAACTAAGCACCCTTGGGCACACAAGAACTAGAGGGCACTTTGGAAAGTAAAAAACGTGAATTATACTAAAATTTTTAAAATAAATTTGTTTCCTATGCCCCCCCCCTGTAACGAATGTATTGTATACTTGTATTCTGAGTAAGGAGGTATTGTATACATTACAGAATGAGAACTCAAATCTTTGCTTGAGAACAATCAGAAAGGGATGGCGCTATGTGTACTGAATATCACCATCCCTTTCCAACTGTTCTCAAGCAGCGATTAGAGTTTAAATTTGAATTTAGAATACAAGCCAGAGCCTATAAAATTGATATGTATATAAAATACATAATATATATAGTATATATATATATATATATATATATATAATATATATATATATATATATTATATATATATATAATATATATAATATATATATATATATATAGTAAATATCCTTGTCTATGGTAAAATCAAATTTAACTTCATAAAAAGATTTTCAACAAAAATTTTGTTTTGGAAATCAAACTAATATTAAATAAATAAATCAATACATAGTATAAAAACAAAGTCGCTTTCGCTGTATGTCCGTATGTATGCTTAGATCTTTAAAACTACGCAACGGATTTTGACGCGGTTTTTTTTAATAGATAGAGTGATTCTTAAAGAAGGTTTGTATGTATAATAAATGCATAATATAGTAGAGAAACACTGATAAATTTAAAGGTTTCTAATGTGATGTCGTAAATAAGCAACGTTTTTTTTGCGCTTATACTGCAAACGCTGGCTGAACCCTACGAGATAGACCAAAATAATGTACTACAGTATTGTTCACCTTAAAAAGTTCAACAAAAAAGTCCGCGATGGTATATGTCTATCTTTTAGGGATAACCTACTATAACCATTTAATTACTTTTAATTTATATAAACATTGCACCCGTGCGAAGCCGGGGCGGGTCGCTAGTAAATAATAATAATAAATGTTTCTAAATTATACTTTATATATAGTAACTGTTTGTTATCTCTTAATAAATAAATAAGTTATGTAAGGCTTGTGTCATTGGGTCTAGGGTAACAGATAGACATACATATCGCTCATCAAAAGAATAATGATGTAATTGCGTTTTTTGCGATTTTTCAGGAGAGCGTTTTAAAAGTTTGACATCGGAAAATATTGTGTATTTCCAATCATTATATCGATATATTTAATAGTTATGTTGTATTACTTTATTAACAATAATATTACATAAAAAAGTGTGCGAGAAACCTCAGATAATTATTAAAAATACCAAATGAAACAAACCGGACGTTTGTAATTTAAATATTACAATATAATAAGTATAATAATGTGATTTATAAATTGCGTACAACATAAAAGTATTTAAAATAATCGGAAATAATAACGTAAATAAACTTATTGCAAAATAGTATTATAAAAAGCCTCATAAGTATTTTGGTATAATATTAATATTTAACAAATGCAAACAAATCAGCTTTTTTTACGATCTGAAATACAAAGTTTAGCATTACCTTACGAACTAATAGGCCAAACCATAACGACAGTGACTCTCTCTGTCGGAAACTAATGGAACAAAAATTCTGTCGTTTTTACCACAGATGAAACGTGCAAAACACGAAGTTATGGTATCAAAAATCATTTTCGACTTTTTGGTAATTATGTCAATATTCTTTTGGATGAGCGATATATTATACCTATATTCGCATTATAAATAGAACCTGAACTCTTGTATGGCTAAATTATTCTGTCATTATGAGTCTGTATTCCTTTATGATTTTTTTTTTCAACTTGACAGGCATGGACTGCGACATGCAGTCGCTGCCGCTCCGCTACGAGCGGCCCGCTCCTCCCTCCTTCGTGCGCGTGGTCAAGAGAAGAACCACAGCCAACAAGAAGGAGAGAAGACGAACTCAGAGCATCACACGGCATTTTCTGACCTTAAGAGAATGTATACCGAATGTGCCGCCGGATACAAAGCTGTCGAAGGTATGTACTGTAATGTAACTGATGAACTAGTCTGGTATTCATTTAATCACCACTTCAGTCTGTCACGCTCAACAATCGACTACTCAAAGACTTTTTACAATTCTTTCCTCACTTGCTCCGCTCCACTACCACTTCGGCCTACAGCCAACCTCCTTTCGTTTCACGATGGAAACGGTTACAAGTGTCAGTCAACACAACAATCTTTTGCTATAACTTCTCATGAGTAATATGTGATAATAATAATAATAATAATTTATTTGCTAAAAACATGGTTACATAATGTTACAGTTTATTTGATTTCCAGCATATTTTATGAATTTCAATGTGGCAAATATTATACATTTTAAAATATTAATCAGGATTCAGTACTATCAAAATCGTCATATTAATTCAATTACAAATTATTACAAATAATATTTAATAAAATAAACATGTCATAAGAAATATTAAAAAAATATACATTATATTATTAATATTCTAGTAAAAATGTCAAAATAAAACATTCATTCACATTAATATCTCTTTATAAATTAGATGCATATAGATGTCAAACATAAAAATATTAGGGCACTTTTATCATTTAGAAAATCATTTATTGAATAATACATTTTGTCATTAAATATTTAAATAATTCTGTTCTGAAATTTAGTTAAGGTCAATTTTTTTTTATGTCAGAAGGTAACTTATTATACAAACGAATAGACATACATATGCATTTTTTTTAAAACACCTTAAGTTTTTTGGACTGGAACATATAAATCGTCTCCTTTTCTACCTCTATAGACAAAATCTTTTTTTTGTTCATACTCGTATAAGTGGAAATATTTTTTAACAAACACACCCATTTCAAAAATATATAACATGGAATTGGTAATATTCCAAGTGATTTAAACAAAGGCTTGCAAGAATCCAAGT